>CM059194.1:82657440-82688080 GCA_030323885.1 Branchipolynoe longqiensis | reverse complement strand
CCCTGCCTTCATTAAGCATTGAATGACCTAACAGGTTCACCCTGCCTTCATTAAGCACTGAATGACCTAACAGGTTCACCCTGCCTTCATTAAGCACTGAATGACCTAACAGGTTCACCCTGCCTTCATTAAGCACTGAATGAACTAACAGGTTCACCCTGCCTTCATTAAGCATTGAATGACCTAACAGGTTCACCCTGCCTTCATTAAGCACTGAATGACCTAACAGGTTCACCCTGCCTTCATTAAGCACTGAATGACCTAACAGGTTCACCCTGCCTTCATTAAGCACTGAATGACCTAACAGGTTCACCCTGCCTTCATTAAGCATTGAATGACCTAACAGGTTCACCCTGCCTTCATTAAGCACTGAATGACCTAACAGGTTCACCCTGCCTTCATTAAGCACTGAATGACCTAACAGGTTCACCCTGCCTTCATTAAGCATTGAATGACCTAACAGGTTCACCCTGCCTTCATTAAGCATTGAATGACCTAACAGGTTCACCCTGCCTTCATTAAGCATTGAATGACCTAACAGGTTCACCCTGCCTTCATTAAGCACTGAATGACCTAACAGGTTCACCCTGCCTTCATTAAGCATTGAATGACCTAACAGGTTCACCCTGCCTTCATTAAGCATTGAATGACCTAACAGGTTCACCCTGCCTTCATTAAGCATTGAATGACCTAACAGGTTCACCCTGCCTTCATTAAGCATTGAATGACCTAACAGGTTCACCCTGCTTTCATTAAGCATTGAATGACCTAACAGGTTCACCCTGCCTTCATTAAGCACTGAATGACCTAACAGGTTCACCCTGCCTTCATTAAGCATTGAATGACCTAACAGGTTCACCCTGCTTTCATTAAGCATTGAATGACCTAACAGGTTCACCCTGCCTTCATTAAGCATTGAATGACCTAACAGGTTCACCCTGCCTTCATTAAGCATTGAATGACCTAACAGGTTCACCCTGCCTTCATTAAGCACTGAATGACCTAACAGGTTCACCCTGCCTTCATTAAGCACTGAATGACCTAACAGGTTCACCCTGCTTTCATTAAGCACTGAATGACCTAACAGGTTCACCCTGCCTTCACTACACAGTCCGATAAAAGTAAACAAAGATGGTCGTACTAAGTCAATTTAACAGAACAGGAGGTGTTAACTGTCAAACAAAGGTGGGTATACTAAGTCAATTTAACAGAACAGGAGGTGGTGACTGTCAAACAAAGGTGGGCATACTAAGTCAATTTAACAGAATAGGAGGTGGTGACCTTCAAACAAAGGTGCATATACTAAGTCAATTAAACAGAACAGGAGGTGGTGACTGTCAAACAAAGGTGAGCATACTACGTCAATTTAACAGAACAGGAGGTGGTGACTGTCAAACAAAGGTGCGTATACTAAGTCAATTAAACAGAACAGGATGTGGTGACTGTCAAACAAAGGTGAGCATACTAAGTCAATTAAACAGAACAGGAGGTGGTGACTGTCAAACAAAGGTGGGTATACTAAGTCAATTTAACAGAACAGGAGGTGTTAACTGTCAAACAAAGGTGGGCATACTAAGTCAATTTAACAGAACAGGAGGTGGTGACTGTCAAACAAAGGTGGGCATACTAAGTCAATTTAACAGAACAGGAGGTGGTGACTGTCAAACAAAGGTGAGCATACTAAGTCAATTTAACAGAACAGGAGGTGGTGACTGTCAAACAAAGGTGAGCATACTAAGTCAATTTAACAGAACAGGAGGTGGTGACTGTCAAACAAAGGTGAGCATACTAAGTCAATTTAACAGAACAGGAGGTGGTGACTGTCAAACAAAGGTGAGCATACTAAGTCAATTTAACAGAACAGGAGGTGGTGACTGTCAAACAAAGGTGAGCATACTAAGTCAATTTAACAGAACAGGAGGTGGTGACTGTCAAACAAAGGTGAGCATACTAAGTCAATTTAACAGAACAGGAGGTGGTGACTGTCAAACAAAGGTGAGCATACTAAGTCAATTTAACAGAACAGGAGGTGGTGACTGTCAAACAAAGGTGAGCATACTAAGTCAATTTAACAGAACAGGAGGTGGTGACTGTCAAACAAAGGTGAGCATACTAAGTCAATTTAACAGAACAGGAGGTGCTAACTGTCAAACAAAGGTGAGCATACTTAGTCAATTTAACAGAACAGGAGGTGGTGACTGTCAAACAAAGGTGAGCGTACTAAGTCAATTTAACAGAACAGGATGTAAAGTCAACGGCTGGCAGTTTGAGTGGTGTAGATACGCTAATCGGAAATCACTACAGGCAAGGAAGGAAAGTAGATATAGAGTGAAAGGTAGGAGAGTCAGACTCCCTTCTTTATTACATATATAGAGTCTCAGGAATCAAGATGGTGGTGTACACATGACCAAATCATGCAATCACCAACATCCATATTATATTAGCCAATGAACATTCAATATCCTTGTAACCAAGGCATGGTTAGGTCTGGCTACAGTGCCCTGTTGTGTCTGGTGTGCAGTGATCCATAAATAACACTTGTGGGTGAGGGGGTATGTGAGGAGAGTTCCACACACTCTCTCACCTGTCAAGAAGTGACCCTCTCTCATGTCAAGAAGTGACCCTCTCTCACTATCTCTATTAATATACAATTTCTAGCTTTAATTAGTAAGTGGATCACCAACACCACATATACCTTATATGCCTTTGGTTTTACATCATCATCGTCATCATGCTGTCGGTCGCGATGCGACAAAGGCTGCTTTCATTACTTCACTGCCGCTCTCCATTTAGCTCTCTGCTGTGAGAGTTGCGTCCATGAGTCGGTCTTAATGTCTCTCAGCTTCAGGTTTCTCTTGATGGAATCCCAGAAACGGAGACGGGGGCGCCCTCTCTTTCTGTAGCCAGAAGACAGTTGAGAATAGAGGATCTGCTTTGGTAGCCTGTCTGATGGCATCCTCATGAAGTGTCCAGTCCACCGGAGATTCTTTTTGATCAGAAGATCTTCCATAGAGGGCAGCCCCATCCGTTCGAGTATTTCCTTATTCGTCACTTTGTCCTTCCGGGTTAGCCTCATGATTGAACGCAGATGTCGCATCATGAAGGCATGCAGCTTTTTCACCTGCCGTCTGTACACTGTCCAGGCCTCGGCTCCGTATAGTAGGGTGGATAGCACGATTGCACGGTAGATCTTACCTTTGACCCGAATGGACACATGGTGGTTGTTCCAGAGTCTCTGGCCTACTACAGTTTTACATACCATCTACCATTATATAGACCATTTGTAATTTATTATAGAGTAGTTCTCCATAGGCCATATCTCAAATATCGGAAAATTTTACAAGGAGGTGGTGACTGTCAAACAGAGGTGGGTATACTAAGTCAATTTAACAGAACAGGAGGTGGTGACTGTCAAACAAAGGTGGGTATACTAAGTCAATTTAACAGAACAGGAGGTGGTGACTGTCAAACACCTGCACGGTACTGTTTCCTCCTTCTCCCAACAAGGAGAGGGCCCTGGACATGTCTTGTATTCTCACCTGCACAGTACTGTTTCCTCCTTCTCCCAACAAGGGGCGGGCCCTGGACATGTCTTGTATTCTCACCTGCACGGTACTGTTTCCTCCTTCTCCCAACAAGGGGCGTGCTCTGAACTTGTCTTGTAATCTCACCTGCACGGTACTGTTTCCTCCTTCTCCCAACAAGGGGCGGGCCCTGGACATGTCTTGTAATCTCACCTGCACAGTACTGTTTCCTCCTTCTCTCAGCAAGCGGCAGGCTCTGAACTTGTCTTGTAATCTCACCTGCACGGTACTGTTTCCTCCTTCTCTCAGCAAGGGGCGTGCTCTGAACTTGTCTTGTAATCTCACCTGCACGGTACTGTTTCCTCCTTCTCTCAGCAAGCGGCAGGCTCTGAACTTGTCTTGTGTAATCTCACCTGCACGGTACTGTTTCCTCCTTCTCCCAACAAGGGGCGTGCTCTGAACTTGTCTTGTATTCTCACCTGCACGGTACTGTTTCCTCCTTCTCCCAACAAGGGGCGGGCCCTGGACATGTCTTGTAATCTCACCTGCACGGTACTGTTTCCTCCTTCTCTCAGCAAGCGGCAGGCTCTGAACTTGTCTTGTGTAATCTCACCTGCACGGTACTGTTTCCTTCTCCCAACAAGGGGCGGGCCCTGGACTTGTCTTGTAATCTCACCTGCACGGTACTGTTTCCTTCTCCCAACAAGGGGCGGGCCCTGGACTTGTCTTGTAATCTCACCTGCACGGTACTGTTTCCTCCTTCTCCCAACAAGGGGCGTGCTCTGGACTTGTCTTGTAATCTCACCTGCACAGTACTGTTTCCTTCTCCAACAAGGGGCGGGCCTGACTTGTCTTGTGTAATCTCACCTGCACGGTACTGTTTCCTCCTTCTCCCAACAAGGGGCGTGCTCTGAACTTGTCTTGTATTCTCACCTGCACAGTACTGTTTCCTCCTTCTCCCAACAAGGGGCGGGCCCTGGACTTGTCTTGTATTCTCACCTGCACGGTACTGTTTCCTCCTTCTCCCAACAAGGGGCGTGCTCTGGACTTGTCTTGTATTCTCACCTGCACGGTACTGTTTCCTTCTCCCAACAAGGGGCGGGCCCTGGACTTGTCTTGTAATCTCACCTGCACAGTACTGTTCTCCTTCTCCAACAAGGGGCGGCCTACTTGTCTGTTTTGCACGGTACTGTTTCCTCCTTCTCTCAGCAAGGGGCGGGCCCTGGACTTGTCTTGTAATCTCACCTGCACGGTACTGTTTCCTCCTTCTCCCAACAAGGGGCGGGCCCTGGACTTGTCTTGTAATCTCACCTGAATGGTACTGTTTCCTCCTTCTCTCAGCAAGGGGCGGGCCCTGGACTTGTCTTGTAATCTCACCTGTTTCCACTTTCTCCCGACAGGGGGCGGGCCCGGGGTTGACGAGAACGTACTGTCTGTGGCCGACGTCGACTTCGACGTGGCGTCGAACGCCGTCGATCACGTGACCAGCGACTTCGAAGTGACACAGCTGCGCATCGACCGGGGCATGCGCACAATGCCGCAGCTGGTCGTCCGCAGGGGGGCGCCCTTCGACATCGTCATCAAGTTCAGCCGCGAGTACAACAGCACCACAGACGACCTGAAGCTGGTGTTCGACACAGGTGGGGAGCGGGTGTTTACAAAACCCGAATTACTTCAGTATACATAGGGTGTTTACAAAACCCGAATTACTTCAGTATATGTAGGGTGTTTACAGAACCCTAATTACTTCATAGAATATTCGTAGGGTGTTTGCAGAACCCTAATTACTTCAGTAGAATATACATAGGGTGTTTACAAAACCCTAATTACTTCAGTATACGTAGGGTGTTTTCAAAAACATACTTACTTCAATAGAGTATACGTAAGGTGTTTGCAAAAAGATATTTACTTCAGTAGAGTATACCTTGGGTGTTTAGAAAACGGTAATTAACTTCAGAATATACATAGGGTGTTTACAAAAACATATTTACTTCAGTAGAGTATACGTAGGGTGTTTGCAAAAACATATTTATTTTAGTAGAGTATACCTGTAATGTCAGCTACCAGTCCCACATGTTTGTTCTGTGTATGACCACCCAGATTACTGAAATGGAGATATAACTAAGCTATGCAATCATGACATTTTAACCATCCGGCTATTCCACCCCCGCTTAAGGCGAGCCTACGTGTTAATATAAATAATTATTTCCATGTGAATGTCTTGTGCCTCCTGCCGCCGGTTGTCTGTCATCCTTCCAGCCTGACCCTTGACTAGCAATGTCCGAGGTGGAGAGTTCGACTCCTGACAGACCATGGGCAGAAGGCCCTTAATTAAATAAGATTATAGAGCAATCCAAATAGCAATCTGAAGTTGACCATAGCGGTTAATAATATAAGTCTGGAGGACAGTAAAGAATGCAAGGAACATTCATGTCACTTCTTAGGAGCTCACCATTTTATTCTTACCTCTTACTAACAGAATGAATTTAGCAATATAACTTATGTTATGATTTAAATATAGTTCAACAGTGGAATGTCTGTTATATGTCAAATCCCCTCCCATATAATTAAGTTAAATAAGTTTGGAATTTCCATAATAAAGGCCTAAATCTCGGCTAAAACATCGGAGCGTGCAAAACACATCCGATGGGTCTGGCTCCGAAGGCCCGACCTTCTATTGTTGCTAGGATAGTCACAATCGACGTATCCAAGCAAGGCTTTACAGCAGGGAACCCTGCCTCGCAAAATGCACGCCCACACAAAATGTGCGCAGAATGCGGTCGAGTAGTCTCGCCCACTTCAAAATACTTTAAATCCTATCTTGCTGTATTATATTGCTCATCTAAAAAAAAAAAAGTGTTGGATTAATCCACCATTTTCCCCGCCCCAAGCGCATTCGTTTATGCACCCCGAGTTTGTATGATCTGCGCATGCGCAAACAAATGGCTGGGATGATGCGATGTGATTAACCGACGTCGGCCCGCTGTCCCTCAGGGCCGCTGCCGCTGGAGAGTAAAGGCACACGTGTGTGCATGCTGCTGTCGGACGAGGACAAGCGGAAGCAGTGGGGCGCACGCGCAGTGCGCGCCGAGGGCTGCGACCTGCGCGTGCGCGTCTTCACGCCGCCCACGTGCGCAGTGGCCAAGTGGACGTTCAAGGTCGACTCCATCTACAAACACGAGGACACTGTGCGGGTGTTCCGCTACACGCACCCTCACGCCCTCTACGTGCTCTTCAACCCCTGGTGCCCAGGTGCGTGTCAGCCGACAAGGCGTCATTCTTACTCAGCTTTTGCCTCTATATTTTCTTCTTGCTCCTCGCCTTCCTTTTGACTTTCTTCTTCTTTTTGTGTGCCTTCTATTTCTCCTGTCTATTCCTTCACTTCTTGTTTTCTCTTGTCTTGTTCTTGTTCTTCTTGTTCTTCCTTCTCGTCTTCTTATTCTCTGTTTCTTACTCCTGTTTCTTCTGTAACTTCAGGCAGCATTGGGGTCAGTGTGCTCGTATAGGTGACGAACTTAGCAGCTGAAGTCGAGTTGATTTAGCCGCGGCAGACTGTTTATGTGGTGTAGAAGTGATTGGGGTAAATAATGAAAGATAAAGTCCCAATTTAGATTAATATTACCACGCTTGCCCTATACATTTTGCAGCAGGTGTCTCAGTAATGGCCGCCATTGTGAGATCTTTGTGAATCTGACTCAGACGACCAGGTGTACACCCCCTATAAGCATTGCGCTGCTGAGACTCCGTATGTTTCAGACGACCAGGTATACACCCCCTATAAGTGTTGCGCTGTGGTTGGATGGGCCCTGCTGGGACTCCGAATGTCTCAGACGACCAGGTGTACACCCCCTATAAGCGTTGCGCTATGTTTGGATGGCCCCTGCTGAGACTCCTTGTGTTTCAGACGACCAGGTGTACATGGACGACGACGCGTGCAGACAGGAGTACGTGCTGAACGACCAGGGCCGCATCTGGAAGGGAACCAAGAAGCAGTTCGGGGCCACGCCCTGGAACTACGGCCAGGTGAGGGCTCACACACACTCACACACTCACACACACAGGCACACCCACACACATAGACACACCCACACTCACACACACACTCACACACACAGACACACACTCACACATACATACACACCCACACACACAGACACACACATACACACACATACCCACACACACCCACAAACACACCCATACCCACAAACCCACACACACTCACCCAGACACACTCACACACACCCTCACACACACTCAAACACTCACACAAACTCACACACACACTCACACACACACACACTCACACACAGGCACACCCACACACATAGACACACCCACACTCGCACACACACTCACACACACCCAGACACACACTCACACATACATACACAGACACACAGACACACACAGACACATATACCCACACACACATACCTACACATACCCACAAACACACCCATACCCACAAACCCACACACACTCACACAGACACATCCACACACACACACCCCGCACACACATACCCACACACACATACCCACACATACACACTCCCACCCACACACATACCCACACACATCCATGCCCACACATATCCACACCCGCCGACACCCACACACATACACCCACCCACACACCCATACACCCACCCACACATACCCACACTCACACACATACCCACACCCACCCACACATACTCACACACATATCCACACCCACACACACATACACACCCACCCACACACATACCCACACACACATCCATACCCACCCACACACACACATCCACACCCACAGACATACGTCCACCCACATACCCATACACCTACCCACTCACACACCGACCAACACCCACCCACCAACACACACCCACCAACACGCACCCACACACAGCCACAGCCACCCACACCCACTCTCAGCCACACCCACACAGCCACACACCCACACATACACACATACATCTACACACCCACCACACCCACACACCAACATCCCATCTCCCACACACACCCACAGCCACACACACATACATCCCCCCTCCCACACACACCCACGCACACCCACAGACCTACACCAACCCAAACACCCGCCTCACACACCCACCCACCTCACACACCCACACGCACCCACACCCACCCACACCTCACCCACCCACCCTAACTCACCTCACCCACCTTATCCACCTCATCCACCCACCTCATCCACCTCATCCACCTCATCCACCCCATCCACCCACCCCACCCCCTGTGGGGGCTGGCTGCCTCAGCACTCACTGAGTTGAACCATCGTGAAGTAAAGCTGCACATGCCGATCATCACATTATCAAAACTTTATTCCGCTTATCGAACTAAGACACTGGTGCCTCATTAAACCGTTGCTGCCAAGTCACACACACTGCTCAATCGTATGGCGTGCATGATAATATTAATTTGGCATGTTTGCACTTCAAACATCTCCAAATTTAGCCAGTAACATTATACACTAACTGTTAACGCTGATACTGACACTGACTGCCTGACGTCATGTGTCGCCGTCTGTTGCTGTTTGCTCCTGACACTGACTTCTGACACTGACTTCTGACACTGACACTGACATTGACTGCTGACACTGCCTCACCTCCCTACCCTGCCTGACATCATGTGTCGCCGTCTGTTGCTGTTTGCTCCTGACACTGACTTCTGACACTGACTTCTGACACTGACTTCTGACACTGACACTGACATTGACTGCTGACACTGCCTCACCTCCCTACCCTGCCTGACGTGATGTGCCGCCATCTGTTTCAGTTTGCTGCTGACACTGACTTCTTTTTTAAATTTAATTTTTTTTTATTGAGGCTGTATTTATACTGTCCATAGCATATAAGCCCGGGTCCCCAGGCTTGTTTTCAATGCTGGCCAGTTGTAGTGTTGGTGTTATCTTATCACACAGTAGCTGCTGATAAGGTATTTGATTGCCTGCATTTTAGTAGCAGATAGATAGTTGGTTGGTATGGTTAATAGTCTATGTTAGTTTTTGGGGGGATTTTCTTGGCATATATGTATTTATTTGTTCTACTCTTATTACTAGACTAGCCTACTCCTATTTACATATCATAGGCTTGTACGTAGCTGTGTGGTGTGTTATCTGGCTACTTTTGGCATGGTTACCTTCCATTGGGCATCCCACTGGTGGGCCGTGACATATCACATGCCCCTTTGCAGTGCAGCTTAGTGGGGGTTTCCTAGCCTTATTTTGCACAGATATTTTTTGTAAGTTTTTAGGTCAGGAATTTGTCGTTCCTTTACCGTTTGGGCATTCCACACCTTGGCAGCCATTTCCAGTGTGCTTCTCTCATGAGCTTTTATTTTTTTATATTTTTATATTTTTATTGAGGCTGTATTTATTCTGTCCATAGCATGTAAGCCTGGGTACCCAGGCTTGTTTTCAATGCTGGCCAGCTGTAGTGTTGGTGTTGTCTTACCAAACAGTAGCTGCTGATACGTTATTTGATTGTATGCATTTCAGTAGCAGATAGATAGTCTGCTGGTACATTTAGTAATCTATGTTAGTTTTTTCGGGCCCTCTTGGCATTGTATTTTTGTTCTATTCTTATTACTATGTTAGTTTTTTTCTTAAGGTTCTATGTTAGTGTTTTGGGGTTTTCTTGGGAAGAGTTTTCCGCTTTTTTCTACTTAATTCTATACTAGCCTATTTTATTTACATCTGGTCTGCTTTAGTAATGGCGCATTATTTTCTCTAGTAGCCCTTTGTGGTTTTGTTAGAAGTTTAATGTTTTGGCTATAGCTATATGCTAATGTTTTCAAATGAATTATTCTCCTATTTTCTAGGAATTTCACTTTGGTTCTTTTGTGTATGTCATAGGTGGGGTGCAGCTTGTCTATTCTTAGACAGATTTTTAGGGCTCTGTTCTGCAGTGTTTGCAGTTTTTTTAGTAGTTCTTTTCTCGCACCCATGTAGTTTACATCTCCATAGTCAAAATAGGGGAGCACCATGCCCTTGAAGATTTTTATTGACATTTCTTGTGTCATGTAGTCTCTTAGCTTTGCAAATAGCCACAGTTTGTGGTTTACCTTTTGTATAATTTTATTTATACATAGGTTGTAGTTTAGTTGGCTGTCCAACTCAAGGCCTAGGTATTTGTAATGGTCTACATTTTCTAGTGTTTGGTTTCCTAACTTACAGTGTAGTTTTCTTTCTGGCATTTGTTTATGTGAGAAGAGTACTGTTTTTGATTTGCTTGTGTTGATGGTTATTTTGTTGGACTCACACCACTCATCTAGTTTTAGTAGGAGTTTATTTAGTTTAGTTATTACCTCCTCTTCTGTGGTGCCATTTGCGTATATGACTGTGTCATCTGCATATAGTTGGAGGCATTCAGTTTGCAACCATTTTTCAAGATCGTTTATATAGATTATAAAGAGTAGTGGCCCTAACACTGACCCTTGGGGTACACCACATGTGACAGGTTGGTTGTCTGATAGTGTATTGTTTATTTTTGTTTTCTGTTGCCTGTTGTTCAGGTAGCATCTTATCCAATCCATAGTGTTGGATTTTATGCCCATGGTTTTTAGTTTTTCCAGTAGTATTTTGTGGTCTACTGTGTCAAATGCTTTGCTGAAGTCAATGAAGGCGGCTCCAACTAATTGTTTTTGGTTCATTGATGCCATTATGTCATTTGTTAGGTTAGCTATTGTTTTTGATGTGGAGTGCAGTTTCCTGAAGCCCCCTTGTCTTTCGTTTACTATATCGTTTTTTTCCAGGTGTTCATTGATGTGTCTATGTAACACTTTTTCAATGAGCTTGCCTGGGGTTTGAAGAATTGATATTGGCCTGTAGTTTCCCATGTTTTGACTTCTGACACTCACCTCTGACACTGACACTGACCACTGCCACTGACACTGACTGCTGACACTGCCTGTTGACACTGCCTACTGACACTGACTGCTGACACTGCCTGCTGACACTGCCTGTTGACGCTGACTTCTGACACTGACTGTTGACACTGCCTGTTGACACTGACTTCTGACACTGACTGCTGACACTGCCTCGCCACCCTACCCAGCCTCACATGGTGCCGTCTGTTACAGTTTGTTGCTGACACTACCTGTTGACACTGCCTGTTGACACTGACTTCTGACACTAACTGTTGACACTGCCTCACCGCCCTACCCTGCCTCACGTGATGTCGTGTGTTTCAGTTTGCTGCTGACAATAACCGCTGACACTGCCTGTTGACACTGACTTCTAACACTGACTGCTGACACTGCCTGTTGACACTGCCTACTGACACTGACTGCTGACACTGCCTGCTGACACTGCCTGTTGACGCTGACTTCTGACACTGACTGGTTACACTGCCTGTTTACGCTGCCTGCTGACACTGACTGCTGACACTGCCTGTTGATGCTGACCTCTGACGCTGACCTCTGACACTGACCTCTGACACTGCCTGTTGACACTGACTGCTGACACTAATTGCTGACACTGCCTGTTGACACTGCATGTTGACACTGACTGCTGACACTGCCTGTTGACACTGACTGCTGACACTGCCTGTTGACGCTGACTTCTGACACTGACTGCTGACACTGCCTGTTGACACTGCCTTCTGACACTAACCGCTGACACTGCCTGTTGACACTGCCTGTTGACACTGACTCCTGACACTGCCTGTTGACACTGACTGCTGACATTGCCTGTTGACACTGACACTGATTGCTGACACTGCCTCTCCGCCCTACACTGCCTGATGTGATGTGGTGTGTTTCAGTTCGAGGACTTCGTGTTGGAGTGCTGCATGTACCTACTCGACAAGTCGGCCCTCAACCACTCTGCCCGAGGAGACCCCGTCCTGGTCGCCCGCCGCGTCTCGGCCCTGGTGAGTAATGTACTCAGGTAGGCACGGTGAGTACTGTACTGTGGTGAGTAATGTACTCAGGTAGGCATGGTGAGTACTGTACTGTGGTGAGTAATGTACTCAGGTACGCACGATGAGTACTGTACTGTGGTGAGTAATGTACTCAGGTATGGGCGAGTAATGTACTCATGTATGGGTGAGTAATGTACTCAGGTATGGGTGAGTAATGTACTCAGGTAGGCATGTTCAGTAATGTACTGAGGTAGGTGTGATGAGTAATGCACTCATGTAGGCATAGTGAGTAATGTACTCAGGTAAGTCTGATTAGTAATGTACTCATATAGATGTGGTGAGTAATGTACTCAGGTATGGGTGAGTAATGAATTCAGGTAGGCGTGTTCAGTAATATACTCAGGTAAGTGATTAGTAATGTACTCAGGTAGGTGTGGTGAGTAATGTACTCAGGTAGGTGTGGTGAGTAATGTACTCAGGTACGTGGTGAGTAATGTACTCATGTAGGTGTGGTGAGTAATGTACTCAGGTAGGTGTGGTGAGTAATGTACTCAGGTACGTGGTGAGTAATGTACTCATGTAGGTGTGGTGAGTAATGTACTCAGTTATGTGTGGTGAGTAATGTACTCAGGTAGGTGTGATTAGTAATTTACTTATGTAGGCATGGTGAGTAATGTACTCAGGTATGTGTGGTGAGTAATGTATTCAGGTAGGTGTGATTAGTAATTTACTTATATAGGCATGGTGAGTAATGTACTCAGGTAGGTGTGGTGAGTGATACACTCAGGTAGGTGTGTTGATTAATGTACTCAGTTAGGCCTGGTTGACATGCTGGTCCTGGTGAGTAATGTACTGTGGTGAGTAATGTACTCAGGTGTGTGAAGCATCAAGAGGAACTACAGGGGCAGAAGAGAAATGTCATAGGTTTTAAATGAGCCAAAAGAACGCCATGACAGTCCTCATCACATGTTGTGTTGTAGAGCCGTGGTGCTCTCCTTCAGGCACTGTCTGACCTCTGAGTGTCTGTCTTTCTTCTCAGTTAAATATATTAAGTTGATTGTTATAATCTCCCTTACTTTAGTTTGAAGTAACTTTGCTTGAATATGACCAACTTAGAAGATATTTGAAGAATAAACATGTAAAATTAATTGACCGTTTTTGTCAAAACTCTGACCCTATGCGCTTCAGCAGTACCAGGTTCTATTTACTTGACTTGTTACGCCTTCTAGTACATGCGCCATTATTTAGGCTGCATATGTATGTTCAAGTCTAGATAAGTCTTTTAGTTTTTGACAATTTGAAACTTTAAGTTCCAAGTGGCTTGCCTGCTCTTGATTTGTCCTGAGACATTGCTAGACCCGTAAACCCCCTTTGCGGTGTGCAGGTGAATTCTGCTGACGACCAGGGCGTGCTGGTCGGCAACTGGTCGGGCGAGTACCCGGACGGAAAGAGCCCCAACGCCTGGGTCGGTAGCGTCGCCATCTTGGAGGAATACTGGAGGCGCTTGGGTCCAGTCCGTTACGGACAGTGCTGGGTCTTCTCCGGACTCGTCACCACAGGTTAGTATGGGGGTGTGGGGGGTGTGGGGGGGGTGTGGGGTGTAGGTAGGTGTGTGTGTAAATGAGAGGTTCACTCCCGTGTGAAGTCCTGTAACTTGCCTGTAACTTGCCAACAGTCTGGTTTGGAAGCAGGTTTATGTGGTCATTAGACACCTCCATGTTGTCATATCACATCCACAGGGAGCCTGATGGTTGTTGTAATGTATGGATGTTGTAATATATGGCTGATGTAATGTATGGCTGTTGTAATGAATGGTTGTTGTAATGTATGTATGTTGTAATATATGGATGTTGTAATGAATGGTTGTTGTAATGTATGGCTGTTGTAATGTATGGGTGTGGTAATGAATGGTTGTTGCAATGTATAGGTGTTGTAATGCATGACTGTTGTAATGTATGGATGTTGTAATGCATGACTGTTGTAATGTATGGATGTTGTAATGCATGACTGTTGTAATGTATGGATGTTGTAATATATGGCTGATGTAATGTATGGATGTTGTAATGAATGGTTGTTGTAATGTATGGGTGTTGTAATGTATGGTTGTTGTAATAATATGGCTGTTGTAATGTATGGTTGTTGTTATGAATGGTTGTAATGTATGGTTGTTGTAATGAATGGTTGTTGTAATGTATGGGTGTTGTTATGTATGGTTGCTGTAATGTATGTCTGGTGTAATGTATGGTTGTTGTAATGAATGGTTGTTGTAATGTATGGTTGTTGTAATGAATGGTTGTTGTAATGTTTGGATGTTGTAATATATGGCTGATGTAATGTATGGATGTTGTAATGAATGGTTGTTGTAAATATGGCTGTGTAATTATGGTTGTTGTTTGAATGGTTGTTGTAATGTATGGTTGTTGTAATGAATGGTGTTGTTGTATTAATTGGCTGTTGTAATGGGTTTTGTAATGGTTGTAATGTATGGTTGTTGTAATGAATGGTTGTTGTAATGTATGGGTGTTGTTATGGTTGCTATGTATGTCTGGTGTAATGTATGGTTGTTGTAAGAATGGTTGTTGTAATGTAGTTGTTGATAATGGTTGTTGTAATGTTGGTGTTGTAATATATGGCTGATGTAATGTATGGATGTTGTAATGAATGGTTGTTGTAATGTATGGGTGTTGTAATGTATGGTTGTTGTAATAATATGGCTGTTGTAATGTATGGTTGTTGTTATGAATGGTTGTTGTAATGTATGGTTGTTGTAATGAATGGTTGTTGTAATGTTTGGATGTTGTAATATATGGCTGATGTAATGTATGGATGTTGTAATGAATGGTTGTTGTAATGTATGGGTGTTGTAATGTATGGTTGTTGTAATAATATGGCTGTTGTAATGTATGATTGTTGTTATGAATGGTTGTTGTAATGTATGGATGTTGTAATATATGGCTGTTGTAATATATGGCTGTTGTAACATATGGTTGTGGTAATGTATGGCTGTTGTAATGCATGGCTGTTGTAATGTATGGACGTTGTAATGTATGGATGTTGTAATGTATGCCTGTTGTAATGAATGGCTGTTGTAATGCATGGTTGTGGTAATGTATGGCTGTTGTAATGCATGGCTGTTGTAATGTATGGATGTTGTAAAGTATGGCTGTTGTAATATATGGCTGTTGTAACGTATGGTTGTGGTAATGTATGGCTGTTGTATTGAATGGCTGTTGTAATGTATGGACGTTGTAATGTATGGATGTTGTAATGTATGCCTGTTGTAATGAATGGCTGTTGTAATGCATGGTTGTGGTAATGTATGGCTGTTGTAATGCATGGCTGTTGTAATGTATGGATGTTGTAAAGTATGGCTGTTGTAATATATGGCTGTTGTAACGTATGGTTGTGGTAATGTATGGCTGTTGTATTGAATGGCTGTTGTAATGTATGGACGGTGTAATGCATGGATGTTGTAATGTATGACTGTTGTAATAAATGGTTGTTGTAATGCATGGTTGTGGTATTGTATGGCTGTTGTAATGCATGGCTGTTTAATGTATGGATGTTGTAATGTATGGCTGTTGTAATGTATGACTGTTGTAATGTATGGATGTTGTAATGTATGGATGTTGTAATGTATGGCTGTTGTAATGCATGGCTGTTGTATTGAATGGTTGTTGTAATGTATGGATGTTCTAATGTATGGTTGTTGTAATAATGTATGGCTGTTGTAATGTTTGCAAGCTTGTCATGCTGATTACATAGTTAAAAAATACAATGTTCTGATTATAAATAATTGCCAATCAATTTTCCTTCAAGTAACTCATTAGCATGATTTGACAACTTTGCTGATAAGCCTGGCGGGTTTGTCGCCTTCTATTGATAACCGAGTTTACACACAGGTTTTACTTCTCAGCCATGTCGGGTTACATAGTTATTTTTTGTCGTCTGGTCGTCTGGGTGGGTGGCCTGCTGGAGCTGGTTCTGTCTGTTGGATTTCGATTGTTTCATGTTTGGTCGGAAATATATGTTTGCGGTTTCTTTTTAGTGTGAGATTGTTTCAATTTCTTAGTTCGTAGTTGTCGTTTGTTTTAGTTATGACCCCCGAGGCCCATTTTCCCCTGTTTTCCTGCGTGTCGGTCATAGAATTTCTTTTGGTTTTGTTGAATTATATTAATCTGACTTGTCTTTTACCTTTTTTACCTCTGGTTTTAACTGTACTGTTAATGTTGTTAATTTTGACTGCAATTTGCGACTCATCAATTGCTGAGTGGGTGATGCGTTTAGTTCTGACAAAGGCGTATTTCTGAAATTTAGCAAAAATAAATTGTAGTCTTTAGACTCATGCATAGCTTTCTTTATCAACTTTTACCGTCTGAATATGTCTTTCCACTTGGCAGTTGCTTTGCGGGTAGTGCGGGCTCGAGAACATTATTGTTAATTTGTATTCTTTTGTGAAGCTCCTGTATTCAGAACTACTGAATTGTGGACCGTTGTCTGAAACCACTAGTGACGGAATGCCGTGTCTGCCAAATGTCTGTTTCATGGCTAATATTACTGCTTTGCTTGGTGTCGTTTGTAATTCAATAATCTCTCGGTATTTAGAAAAATAGTCCACTATCAGCAAATAGTCTCGATTACCTATTTGAAATAAGTTGGCACCTATTTTGCTGAACGGTAAGCACAGCATTTCGTGTGACTGTAGGGATTCACTGTGCTGTTTGTTTCGGTATTGTTGACATAGACTGCATCTTGTTATTATGTCTTCTAGCTGTGTTTGCATTCCTGGCCAGAAAAGATGTTCCCTAGCTAACCCTCTTACTTTTGATTATGCCTTGATGTGTTTCGTGTAATTTCATTAGTATTGTTTTTGGTAGTTGTTTCGGTATGATTAGCCTGTTGCCTTTTAACAATATGTTATCGCATTTGGTTATCTCATGTCAAAACGTGTGAAATGGTGTCATGCATTTAGGTATTACATTCTTGTCTTCTAGCCAACCATTTTCGGCTAGTTTTACTACTTCTTTCAATACTGTGGCATTTTGTGTTTCGATGGCGATTTCTTGTATGTACTCCTGGAGTATCTCTATTATTGCTACGCTGATCTCTTTATCGAACAGCTCGTTTGGACCAGTCATGTCGCTGTGGTCTCTTGATAACACATCTGCAACAAACATGTTACACGCTTTTATGTGTACTAATTCCAAATCGTAATTTTGTAAATGCATTCTCATGCGTTGCATGCATGCCCAAAGTTGATGCAATGGCTTATCCATGATTGAAACTAGTGGTTTGTGGTCGGTTTCTACGTGCACCTTCTTTCCGAATATGTAATTGTGAAATTGTGTACATCCGAAACAGATGGCTAGTAGCTTTTTCTTCATCACCGCATACCTACTTTGCGTGTCATCGAGAGCTTTCAAGGCCATTGCTAGGGGGATGCCCTTCTTGTAGGAGGGCAGCTCTTAGGCCAGATTTGGAAGCGTCCACCTGAAGGGTGATCTCTTTTGTTACGTTGTAAAAACGGAGAACCGGTGCATGCGTTATCATGTGCTTTAATTTGTCAAATGCATTTTGCTGTTCAGTTTACCAGTGCCATGCCGTTTCTTTGTTTGTTGGTATGTGTAGCGGTTTTGTTATTTCTTCTAGGTTAGGTAGGAATTTTGTGATGTATGCTATCATGCCTAAGAATCGCTGTACTGCTTGTTTGTTAGTGTGGGTGGGCATCTCAGTGATTGCTTGGACTCTCTCATTATTGGGTTTGATCCCTTTCCCTGAAATAACATGACCAACATACTCTACACTGGTCTGACATATGCTGGATTTATCAAGATTTAATCTAAAGTTTACCTGCCTGGCCCGCTCAAGGACTACTCAGAGATTGTCATTGTGTTCCTGTACTGTTTTACCATAGACCAATATGTCATCAGTTATAACATTTAGACCCTTTAAATCATGCAGAATACGATTCATTTCATAGATGAATCTGTCACCCGCCGTCTTAATGCCGAATGGTACCCTCGTATACCTGAACCTCCCCCATGGGGTATTGAAGGTGCAAAACTTTTAGCTCTCGGTGTCGAGTTAGATCTGCCAATAGCCACTTTTTGCGTCAATGACTGAAAGGTATTTTGACACTTCTACTTTTGACACAACCTCATCTATAGTTCTCGTGGGATATGGTTAGTTAGTTTGGTAGGATCCAAACATACCCAAATTTTGTTTTGATTCTTAACTGTGGTAAAAGAATTGACCCATGGGTAGGTTCAGTTTCCTCTACTATTACTCCTAATTTGATTATTCTGTCCAATTCCTCACATTGTTGTCTACATAGATTTTAGTTTCTACTTTGATAGTTCCTAAACCTGTGAATACATCGTTAAATATCTTTACCATTTGATGTGCTTCATTGCTGTCTCTGCCTTCCTCCGATCTGATGCTGTCGATGTGAGACAGGATGCGCAACCGAACGCACACATCCTTGCCGAGGATGGGACATCCACTGTTGATAACTGGGAAGCGCAGCCGCTGATCCCGTACCTCTCGGATTGATTCTCTGTCCTGAGTACGTGACCAAACGACATCTGGGTTTGGTCAACTCAGCCTTGTCGAGTTTCTTGAACATATCCTTAGGAATGATGTTCGCTTTGGAACCAGTGTCTAGCTTAAAGTTGACATCCATTGTCCCGATCGGAATGTCGGCAAACCACAGGTCAGCCGATTTGTTGTCGTCCATTGATATTGCTCCTGTGAACATGTCCTCCTCCGGCTGCTCAGACTGCCACTCCTCCGTGTCATCATCATCATCGACTGTAATTGCGTTCACGGCCGTCTTCTTGCTACGGCACACTCTTGAAAAGTGGTCGATCTTCTTAAATCCAGAACATGCCTTGCCTTTGTCAGGACATTCATCACGGTCACACCTGTGGGAGTATCCACACCAACCACAATCAGTGTGTGTTTCTGTTTTGCTGCTTGCATCCCCATCTGGCAGGCGTCCGCTGCTGTTGTCTTGTCATCCGTGGCGTGTTTTGTGTCGTCTCATAGCATTGTACAGCATCCACTGCGTATTCAGAGCTACTCGGGCCAGCTAGTTGTTTCGCCCGAACTTCACTCATCCTGCAGCAGACCTCGCACAGCTGGAGTGACAGCTTGGGAGTTTGAAGCAGATGGTCCCTGAGGGTACTGCATTTAATACCGCTTACCAACCTGTCGCACATGAGTGATTCCTCTAAATCACCGTATTGGCAATGCCCGATTTTGTATCGTAACTCCCAGATGTATACATGCATATTCTCATGTCCCTGATTGTATGTATTGAATCTGTATCTTGTCACTGTAATGTTTGTTCTCCCTTCGCAGTAGATACAAAAAGCTTCCCTCAGCGGGGCAACTTTGCGCACCTCTCCCACAGCAAACGTCATGCACTGGTGCAGTTTCCGTGCCTCCGCACCGGCCACATGGAGAAACACACAGCATTGTACTTTCTCGCCCCGATTAAGAACTCATGCTGCAGTGGCATAAATTCTGTAAGCATGTATCCAGGCCTTCCAGTTGGCTGCTAGATTTTCATCTAGAGTCAGTGGTCCGGGTGGTCTTAACCCAGAGAGTGCCATAGCTGATCACAAGTTGTGCTCCTGACACCATGTAAAGATGCAATTAAGAACCGACTCCACACGTTGATGTCCAGTTGCTTAATGACTTTATTACCATGTCTCCCAGTCTGCACCGGTTGCCCGTTCACTGGTCGTGGCCAGCTGGCTCCCGGTGTGTCGTGTCTAAGTACATACATAGCACACACTGTAGATCCCCCCCCCCCCCACCCCAAGCAAGCAGGAGAACGAGTATGCTTGCTTCTTTCATGTCTTTATTTGCTCTCTACTCACTGTGGTGTCCACAATCAAGTGCCCCGCCTCTGCCCTAACAGGTCCCACATTTAATTCCTCGGGGGATGGGGGGGGGTAAGGTTACGCTAGCCGCATGCAGTGTAGATGGCAGCCCTGTCGAGGCCCTGCCCGCTGGTTACACCGCCACCTAGCGCAGTAAACTGCAATGACGACGGAGCAGTCCTTGCTGCCATCGTATGGTAGTGGAGCTCATGTCTGGACTACTACATAATGTATGTTTTTTGTAATGTATGGCTGTTGTAATATATGGATGTTGTATATACTAGTTATACATTCTAACGGCTGGTTGTAGTGTCTTTATAGACTAGTTATATATCTTGACCGCTGGTTACAGTGTATTTACACTAGCTGCTCGCTGGTTGTTGTGTGCCTACACTACCTACTCGCTGGTTGCAGTGTGCTTACACTACCTACTCGCTGGTTGCAGTGTTTATGCTACCTAGTCGCTGGTTGCGGTGTGCTTACACTACTTACTTGCTGGTTGCAGTGTGCTTACACTACCTACTTGCTGGTTGCTGTGTGCTTACACTAACTGCTTGCTGGTTGCTGTGTGTTTACACTACCTACTCGCTGGTTGCTGTGTGTTTACACTACCTACTCACTGGTTGCTGTGTGTTTACACTATCTACTCGCTGGTTGCAGTGTGTTTACACTACCTACTCCCTGGTTGCAGTGTGTTTACACTACCTACTCCCTGGTTGCAGTGTGTTTACACTACCTACTCATTGGTTGCTGTATGTTTACACCACCTACTCGCTGGTTGCAGTGTGTTTACACTACCTACTCGCTGGTTGCAGTGTGTTTACACTACCTACTCGCTGGGTGCAGTGTGTTTACACTACCTACTCACTGGTTGCAGTGTGTTTACACTACCTACTCACTGGTTACAGTATATTTACACTACCTACTCCTTGGTTGCAGATTGTTTACACTAGCTTGTCGCTGGTTGCAGTGTGTTTACACTACCTACTCGCTGGTTGTTGTGTGTTTACACTACCTACTCACTGGTTGCAGTGTGTTTACACTACCTACTCGCTGGTTGCTGTGTGTTTACACTACCTACTCGCTGGTTGCTGTGTGTTTATACTACCTGCTCGCTGGTTACAGTGTGTTTACACTACCTACTCGCTGGTTGCAGTGTGTTTACACTACCTGCTCGCTGGTTGCAGTTTGCTTACACTTCCTACTCGCTGGTTGCAGTGTGTTTACACTACCTACTCGCTGGTTGCAGTGTGTTTACACTATCTACTCCCTGGTTGCAGTGTGTTTACACTACCTACTCGCTGGTTGCAGTGTGCCGGTGCCTCGGTATCCCTGCTCGGTGCGTGACCAACTTTTGCTCGGCCCACGACACGGACGGAACCATCACGCTGGACGAGCACTACGTGAACGGAAAGCCGTACGAGCAGCTCAACCGGGACAAGACCTGGTGAGGCCTCAAACAGAAGGGGGGGGGGTGTATCAGGGGGGGCCGGGGGCATCAGAGGAGCAGGGGGGCGCGTGGGGGGCATCATGCGAGCCGGGCATGGGGGGGGGGGGGGCAAGAGCACTCCTAGAATAGCCGCTTGGTACTTCTCTGACGTCATACAGTAGAGGGAAAAGCAGACTACGTATGTAAGTTATGGAGTATTCTCAAAAAGCGTCTGACCTACTTTAAGTTCGCATTACTTTGCTAGTGCCTATTTTGCCCTAGCCTACGTGACAGAAGACCTTCATGGATGCTACTGGCCGTGTGTTGACGTGAGCCCCTCGGACCGCGGTCAGGCATTCATAACCTGCTACAGAACGCGTTCTTTCAAGCCATACAAAACTCGTCATATTTGACGGTAATAATTGCGAATAAGTGAAGTTATTTTGTCGTGTTACATGCCCTTTAAGACGGGAGCCCGAGGTGACCTAGTTATAGTTGCTTTCACGGAACTGCCCGATCTGTGCTTGCCTTGGTTCCTTATTTCATGTTGTCATCATATGGTCTTTAACGGACAAATCTACACCCAGACCAACGATGTCCTCACAGAGCAGGTGTCCCGTCATCGACATCGGAGGGACAGTCAAACCAGTCTAATACCCCTGTCACACTACAACGTAATGAGCGAACGTGAGCCTAACATGGTGATATTTCGTCATTATGTTGATGTACGTTGGATTACGTTATGATGACGTCATAATGACGTTAGAGTGACATCGAGCTACGTCACATTACATCGTGTTACGTTGAGTTATGTCGAGGTTTTGGACATGTTCAAAAGTTTTGACGTATCTCGACGTGAATCCGCTACGTCGGGATGACGTGACAATGACGTTAGGTAGACGTTCCGTGATCGTTATAGCAGTGTAAATGACGTTAGAGTCACGTTATGTCACGTCAGAGCGACGGCCCGGCTGGGAGGAACGTGTGGGCAGCGTTCAATTAACGGGGGTCGGACGTAACGGAACGTCGGCCGAGCGACACGCTGACGGGTCGATAACGTCGTTACAACGTGTTGCGAACGTGTCATCACGTAGTTCACGTCATTGACGATCGCGTAGCATTTTGATAACGTCACTAACGTGATCCGAACGTGATTAGAACGTGTTCTGAACGTCCTGTGAACGTCTTGTCTTGGAGTATATAAAGACCCACCATGTCCTCCTGTCACCAGAACACCTCAGCTCTTCCAAGCGGACACATCTACTTCAGTACATCATGCAGGACTACCAACTTGCCATTCTGAAAGCTGACCATGACATCAATGTGCTCCTACTGCGGTATATAGAGGCCAAAAGGAGAAGGAAACAAGCTCGGGCAAAGCGATTGTGGGTGCGACAGTGGATCGGCAGGCGTCATGAGTTTGGGATGTATGACAAGCTTCTCGTCGAACTGCGTAACGAGGACACGGCTTCGTTCGTCAATTTCATGAGGATGCCTCCCCAGATGTTCGATGAGATACTAGCGAGAGTGGGTCCGCGTATCACAAAAAGCTACACAACCTACAGGAAGCCGCTCGAACCTGGCCTCAAGCTTGCCCTTACTCTGCGACACCTAGCATCAGGCAACAAGTACGCTTCGATGAAGTTTGCATGGAGGGTGCCACACAACACCCAATCTGTCATCGTGAGGGAGGTGTGCACGGCCATCATAGCAGAGTACATAGACGAGGTGATGACCTGCCCCACAACGCCGGACGGATGGCGTGCGATCTCAGACAACTTTTTGCAAAGGTGGAACTTCCCCCATACCTGCGGGGCCATTGATGGGAAGCATGTGGCCTGCCGGTGTCCCCCAAGGAGTGGATCCCTCTACTTCAATTATAAGGGGTTCTACTCCATCGTCCTCATGGCACTGGTGGATGCGGATTACAAGTTTGTGTGGGCGGATATTGGTGGTAAAGGGTCCGCATCCGATGCGCAGGTGTTTAACGCGTCTGACCTGAAAGCCACCATTGAAGATGGAAGCATAGGTTTCCCCCCACCAGAGCCTATTGTTGCGGGCCAGACGACCATCCCATACTTCATCATCGGTGACGATGCGTTCGGGCTACGGCCGACCCTGATGAAGCCATACAGCAGGAGGGGAATGGCACATGCTGAACGCATTTTCAACTACAGGATTTCCCGAGCTAGGAGAGTAGTTGAGAATGCGTTCGGCATCCTGGCAAACCGGTTCCAAGTGCTGCTGACCACGATGCAGCACCACCCGTCCACCGTGAAACTCATCGTCACAGCCTGCATGTTGCTACACAACCTCATGAGGATCCGATATCCGACGCTGCAGAACCAGCAACTAGACCGGGCAGAAAATGTGGACGACGAGTTCATTGCAGGAGCATGGAGAGAGGGCAGAAATCTCCAGGACATACCAGTACCAATACCAGCACCAATAGGTGGCCAGAACACTGCCTCCAGGGCCGGAAAGGCACAGCGGGAGCTGCTCAAAGACTGGGTCAACTCGCCAGCTGGTTCAGTGGAATGGCAGGAGGACATGATATGACTGTTTGAAGTGTGGCGACTGGAGTGGGATATTCATGTACTGTGTTTGGATAATTTATGAAATGGAGGGGTTTATAGTTACTGAAATTGATATATTAAAATGTACTGTGTTCAATATACTGTGTGTTATGATAAAATGCGAGATCTTCAGATGTTATAGGTCATTTTAATAAACGATATGAATATGTTATTTGTATCAAACTTGAATTTACATGTCAGTTATAATTTGCCTTTTCTTTCAATATGTTACTGTATAAATGTATGGTTTCAGACTGTCCGCATGGTTGGGCAAAGTAAAAGTACATATGTATGTAAGTACAAGTACACATGGGCACTCATTCATTCCAAGAATGTATCGTTGCCTTACAGTTGCATGGTCCGATGATATCAATATATTTCAAAACTAAAACCTTTACAAAAATTGGATCCTACACATCAAACTTACATATTGTTCCACACACTAAGTGTTATCAATTGGTGCTGCACACAACAAATTATTTTGAATTTTCAAGAATGTGCTTTCACATAATTACTGGAGGCAGCTATATTACTTATTATATGCGAGAAAACACTAACAAGAATATGTTACAAATAAATTAATAAAAAAGCCAATCTAGTAACCTCACCCAGGCTCTTCTTGTTGGTCTTGGCCTAGTTCCAAGCATCACATGACTAGCCTCAGCTGTGCTGACGTACTAAAAGAAAATGTCAGTGTACCACGTGATCATGGTGAGATGGGAAACGCTTACAGTTTGCCTTCCAGCATGGGAGTTTGAGCATGCTTACCTAAATTATTTTGAATGTTTTTACTTCAAATAGCTCCTCCCAAAAAGCTTATTGGTCGTAAAATGTTACTTCATATTAAAGCTGCATAGTCCGATGAAAACATAAAATTGTCAAATCCAAAACAATTATCTAGATTTGATTCTACATATCTAACTTAGATGATTAAACATTTGTCGTTACACATAAGGGGATACTTATTCAATTAATAGAACCTGTTACTCCAGAAGCCTATGGTGATAGAATTTTGGCAAGCTTGCCAAAATTAATTACCCATGTTTGCATTTCCAATATCTCAAAAGTTAACTATTTAAAATAAAACTTACTTCAAACTAAAGTAAGGTAGATTATAATGAACAACATAATATGTTTATCTCCGAAAATGAGATCAACTCAAAACCATCGGACTATGCAAGTTTAATGACAAGTAGATTACAATGATCAATCTGATATATTTGTTCTAACAAAAGTTGGCAAAAAAAAGTATGTCATTTGACTATGCAACTTTAAATTTCATAGTCCGATGGCCTCCAGGACATAACTGGTGTTGTTGATACCAAATGCCAATGCCCGATTACCAGCAAAGGCAATATACAAGACGTGGGTTTATAGTTACTGAAATTGATATATTAAAATGTACTGTGTTCAATATACTGTGTGTTACGATAAAATGCGAGATCTTCAGATGTTATAGGTCATTTTAATAAACGATATGAATATGTTATTTCTATCAAACTTGAATTTACATGTCAGTTATAATTTGCCTCTTCTTTCAATATGTTACTGTATAAGTGTATGGTTTCAGACTGTCCACATGGTTGGGCAAATATATTTGGCATAATGCCAGTTAAACTATAGCCGCGTTCACACGGGGCAGTTAATTGCAATGATAAAAATCAACTTGTATAGTTTGGCTCACATTTGGGGTGTCAACGCGCGGCTGAGGCGGTTTAGGGACGATTCGAATCATATAATTCCGATTTTATAAACCACCTATGTAGATGCTTTATATGAACTGAATTTTATGATTCGACTTATATCGCCCGTGTGAAAGCAAATGACTTACTTGAAGCGGATTTAGCACCTCACACTATATAATATAATTTGGTGTATGAACCTGCTAGAGGTGCACATAGATTCTTTTCATGATTTATTTTAAGCTTTTCAGTGGCCAGCAGAACTTTTTACGGTTCCAAAACAATATGATTTAGTCTATAAATATCTAGCTGCAACCCACACTCTCTAGTGCCGATGTCGACTAAGCGAAACTGGCGCTGGTTAGTCTGCACTTGCTCATGCACAGATATCCACTTCTGCCTTAAACCGACTCAAGCAGTGCTCGTGTGAACGCGAAACACTTTCAAACTAAATCTATTCATATGATTCGCCTTGTCTAAATCGCTTTACATTTTCCCCGTGTGAACACGGCTTAAGTGGTTTCAGATTATCCGCCTTGTACAAAGCGGCGTACATTTTTTCCATGTTAACATGGCCTAATATATTGATATCAGTAATTGTGACAAACTGCAATCTTTCCCAGCTTAAAAGTTTAATCAGGGTGATAGCTACATGTAGATAAGGCGGTGGCAGCCCAGTAAAACCTGAGATAAACACCTGGCAGTTAACAATGTGGGGGTGGGAGATGTGAATGGGTTTTCTTTTTTCCCACAGTAAGGACTTACACAGGTACATGTCAGTGGGGTGTGGTCAACTGTATGCAGAGAATTATGTTGCTGGATATTTAACCAATATACATGGCATTTATTCAAAGGGTGTGGGGGGGAGAGGAGTAGAGAAAAATGCACTAATGTAATGCTATTTGGCCAAATGCCAAACTCAGTTATAGTGTAGTGCACAAAGCACTTATGATTTACTGATTAACATAAGGATATGATGTTTAATAACAAATACAATCTGACACAGAAATTTGTAGAACAATACAAATAGTTTTTTATTTTAAACAACTTCCACCAAACCCTCACAAATATATACATATGTAACCCCCATCCACAAAATATTCAGTCCCATTGAAAAACAATTAGAATATACAACAGTCTACGTATATTAAATGAGTTAACATGTGGTAAACATTGTTCATTTCACTTTGATTCGGGGTCCATGTTGTCGTTGCCCTTGCTGTGTGTGGGGCTTGCCACCTCCCCGGACACAAACAGGTCCTGCTCCAGGGTCGAAATGCCCGACACCCCGGACAGATTAAGAAACCCCTCCGACCCTGTGGGCGTTGGTGTGCGTGCTGGCGTAACATGTGTCTGGTGCACCACCCATCCTGATATTGCCGTGCTCGTACCTGGAGTTGGTGCCACCTCCCGTGCTGGTGACATACTATGCTGCGGTCGTGGCGGACCCATTAGTAGTCGTGGCGAACAAGTCGGTGTACATGTGGGTGTAGATGTGGGTGTCGGTGCCTGCATCAGCGGCATGGGATGCTGCAGGGGCGCATGGTGGACCGCCACAGGGTGGCTGCGTGGATGGTGCAGCAGCACAGGCTGGAGTGGGGCAGGGCGCACTGGTGAAGGTTGCAGCGGGGCAGGCTGTAGGGGCGCCATCATGTACTGCTGCATGTAGTCGCTGCCTTGTGATCTCCACGGTGTACCAGGTGGCGGTTGGTGGCGCCACTGCTGGGGGTCGGGCTGGAATCTGTCGCCCGGGGACACGCACGAGGAGGTGTTTGTGGATGACGGGTAAGTTGCTGTCACAGATTGTGGCGGCAAGGCGGCAGGGATGGTGACGGGAGCGGAACAAATGGTGGCAAGTGCTGGCCCAGAGATCACACTGCCGTAGTCGGCCACCTCTGACTCCATGACCTGGGTCAGGATGGTGTTCATGGCGGTGCGAGCATACAGAAACTGTCCCTTAGTCATCATGGACAAACAGTCACGGACGTAGTTCGCGAATGCCATGCTCTTGGTCATCGGCGTTGTGAGGGTGGCCAACATTTTACCCGACGCATCGACCCGTTGTTTCAGGACGTGGAGAAGGTCCTCCTCTGCGGTCGCCTCTTTCCTCTTGCCTGTTGCTGTGTGCGGTTGTTTGGGGTCGATGGCCATGTCCACATCCCCACACGCAGTCTCTGCCGCCCACAGATCAACGGCCGGTCCTTGAAGGGCAGGCAGCACCTGGAAGACAAAATATTAAAGGCCATAAGTACAATGCAAACAACGCAACATTACTTTATACAATCACCTGAATAACACTTTAATGCACACACTTACATACAATAAGCAGACTACACTACAACGTTTCTCACCGGCGACCCGTCAGCGTTTAAAATAAAATAAAAGCGTAGAGTATGTGTCTCTGTCTGTGTCTCTGTGTCTGTCTCTGTCTGTGTCTCTGTGTGTGTCTCTGTATCTGTCTGTGTCTCTGTCTGTGTCTATGTCTGTGTCTCTGTGTCTGTCTCTGTATGTGTCTCTGTATGTGTCTCTGTCTGTGTCTCTGTCTGTGTCTCTGTCTGTGTCTCTGTCTGTGTCTCTGTCTGTGTCTGTGCCTGTGTCTCTGTCTCTGTCGGTGTCTCTGTCTGTGTCTCTGTCTGTGTCTCTCTCTCTGTATGTGTCTCTGTCTGTGTCTCTGTCTGTGTCTCTGTCTGTGTCTGTGTCTGTGTCTCTGTCTGTGTCTCTGTATCTGTCTGTGTGTCTGTCTCTGTATGTGTATATGTCTGTGTCTCTGTCCGTGTCTCTGTGTGTCTGTCTGTGTCTCGGTCTGTCTGTGTCTGTGCCTCTGTCTCTCTCTCTCTGATACACAGAGACACACACACACAGACACACACACATACACATAGACACACACACATATACACAGAGACATGCACACATACACAGACACACACAGAGACACAAATACACACACACATACACACAGACACCGAGACACACACAGACAGATAGATACACACACAGAGGCACACACACACACAGACACACACACAGACACAGAGACACACACACATACAAAGACACACAGAGACACACACAGAGATGTTTTGCCAAAAAAGGACACATGTCGCCGCGCGTTGGAGAGAAACGTCCTAGTGTGACAGGGGTATAAGGATATGATTGTTGGTTATGGCCATAATCAATAATTCCACATGTTTTGTTATTATATTCCCATTATCTATTTATTATAATGTTGGTACCATGGTTTCCACCAATATTAGGTGCATAATAATGATATCCACATGGTTTCATAGTATAATGCATTAACTAGGGACATTGCTGGTCCCGGAATGATGTGCACAAATTGCTAAATATATAGCAAATTATTATCTAAATCACTTGCCCAAACCATATGTAAACTAATTAACTCTTACCAAATACTCATCTTATGCACATGAATGAACATGACAACATGTAGTACTTACACTTCTGACGGGCTGCGGCTGGTGCCGCACGACTGACCGGAGGAAGCCAAATTTGTCGATGATCCACTGCTCCCTCTCAGTGCGCTCCTTTGCCCCGTCACCGCTCTTTTGTTTATGCAGCCTGGTGTTACTGTCTCGCATGGACTTAGACCACCCCTGTAGATGTGTGGCGCTTCTCCCCATCTTGACTGCCTGCTCCTGCCACAGTTTCGCTTTCCTGTCCGCCCTGCGATAGTCAGTGAGCTTCGCGTTCCATATTACTGGGGTCTCGTCTAAGAACTCCAGCAGCACCTCCTCCTCGTCTGCAGGCAGGGTGCAATCAAATTTCCGGACCCTCCTTTTTGCCACCTGACCACCGTGTGACGCAGACGAGGTGGAGACTCCTGAAGATCCACGGGAGCACGGGGAAGAAGGAGATATATACGCTCCCATAGTGTCTGTGGTGTCTGTGGTGTCGGTGTGCTGACCAGGAGAGGCTACCCTTGGAGATGGTGGTGTTGGTGGTGGTGGTGATGGTGAAGACGGTGGGGCTGGTGATGGTGGACGTTGTATCCTTTTTCGCCCCTTACCTCTTCCTCTGACAAATTGTGGGCTGCCAGCTGCAGATCTTGAACATCTTGAACTGGAGGTGGACGAGGAGCTGTGTTTTGGCGGCATCTTGGAGAAGTTGTGACTAGCCACCAACACACCAGCCTTATATACCCAGACATCTACCCTGCGACGGGTGTTTTGCATGTTACGGTCATGTTACGGTCACGTTACGGTCACATTATGGTCACGTTACGGTCACGTTACGTCCACGTCGCGCGCGTTACGGCGACGTTACGGTCACATTAAACTAACGCCCGGTCAGGTCGCCAATTACCCCTCCCCCCTAATGTTGTCACGTTACAGCTAACGTCACGACGCTACACCGACGTTTGACCAACGTTTCAGTTACGCTAGCCCGCCGTCGACCACGCTCGCATACCGTTACGCCCACGCTTAGCTATGTCCATCACACTACGCTAGGCTGACGTTACGCCGACGTTACGTCGACGTTACTTTCATGTTATGCTCACGTCAACTACGCGGCATTCACGTCCACAATTTGCATATTACGCCGATAACTTCGACGTAAAATACTTATTTTCACTTCTGCCTACGCTGACGTTGTCACATCGTAGTGTGACAGGGCCATAACTGTCTACTTTGTCTTATTTTT
>CM059194.1:82625891-82656940 GCA_030323885.1 Branchipolynoe longqiensis | reverse complement strand
TATAAAGGTGCATAGGTGGGATTATAACCATTATAAAGGTGCATAGGTGGGATTATAACCATTATAAAGGTGCATAGGTGGGATTATAACCATTATAAAGGTGCATAGGTGGGATTATAACCATTATAAAGGTGCATAGGTGGGATTATAACCATTATAAAGGTGCATAGGTGGGATTATAACCATTATAAAGGTGCATAGGTGGGATTATAACCATTATAAAGGTGCATATGTGGGATTATAACCATTATAAAGGTGCATAGGTGGGATTATAACCCTTATAAAGGTGCATAGGTGGGATTATAACCATTATAAAGGTGCATAGGTGGGATTATAACCATTATAAAGGTGCATAGGTGGGATTATAACCATTATAAAGGTGCATAGGTGGGATTATAACCATTATAAAGGTGCATAGGTGGGATTATAACCATTTAAGTGCATAGGTGGTTATAAAGTGCATAGGGGGATTATAACCTTATAAAGCATAGTGGGATTATAACCATTATAAAGGTGCATAGTGGATTATAACCATTATAAAGGTGCATAGGTGGGATTATAACCATTATAAAGGTGCATAGGTGGGATTATAACCATTATAAAGGTGCATAGGTGGGATTATAACCATTATAAAGGTGCATAGGTGGGATTATAACCATTATAAAGGTGCATAGGTGGATTATAACCATTATAAAGGTGCATAGGTGGGATTATAACCATTATAAAGGTGCATAGGTGGGATTATAACCATTATAAAGGTGCATATGTGGGATTATAACCATTATAAAGGTGCATATGTGGGATTATAACCATTATAAAGGTGCATAGGTGGGATTATAACCATTATAAAGGTGCATAGGTGGGATTATAACCATTATAAAGGTGCATATGTGGGATTATAACCATTATAAAGGTGCATAGGTGGGATTATAACCATTATAAAGGTGCATAGGTGGGATTATAACCATTATAAAGGTGCATAGGTGGGATTATAACCATTATAAAGGTGCATAGGTGGGATTATAACCATTATAAAGGTGCACATGTGGGATTATAACCATTATAAAGGTGCATAGGTGGGATTATAACCATTATAAAGGTGCATAGGTGGGATTATAACCATTATAAAGGTGCATAGGTGGGATTATAACCATTATAAAGGTGCATATGTGGGATTATAACCATTATAAAGGTGCATAGGTGGGATTATAACCATTATAAAGGTGCATAGGTGGGATTATAACCATTATAAAGGTGCATAGGTGGGATTATAACCATTATAAAGGTGCATAGGTGGGATTATAACCATTATAAAGTGCATAGGTGGGATATAACCCTTATAAAGGTGCATATGTGGGATTATAACCATTATAAAGGTGCATAGTGGGATTATAACCATTATAAAGTCATATGTGGGATTATAACCATTATAAGTGCATATGTGGGATTATAACCATTATAAGTGCATAGGTGGGATAAACCATTATAAAGGTGCTAGGGGATTATAACCATTATAAAGGTGCATAGGTGGGATTATAACCATTATAAAGGGCATAGGTGGGATATAACCATTATAAAGGTGCATAGGTGGATTATAACCATTATAAAGGTGCATAGGTGGGATTATAACCTTATAAAGGTGCATATGGGTTGATTATAACCATTATAAAGGTGCATAGGTGGGATTATAACCATTATAAAGGTGCATAGGTGGGATTATAACCATTATAAAGGTGCATATGTGGGATTATAACCATTATAAAGGTGCATAGGTGGGATTATAACCATTATAAAGGTGCATATGTGGGATTATAACCATTATAAAGGTGCATAGGTGGGATTATAACCATTATAAAGGTGCATAGGTGGGATTATAACCATTATAAAGGTGCATAGGTGGGATTATAACCATTATAAAGGTGCATAGGTGGGATTATAACCATTATAAAGGTGCATAGGTGGGATTATAACCATTATAAAGGTGCATAGGTGGGATTATAACCATTATAAAGGTGCATATGTGGGATTATAACCATTATAAAGGTGCATATGTGGGATTATAACCATTATAAAGGTGCATAGGTGGGATTATAACCATTATAAAGGTGCATATGTGATTATAACCATATAAAGGGCAAGTGGTTTTTGGTTGGTGTTATTATAACCATATAAAGTGCAAGTGTTTGGTGTGGTGATTATACCTTATAAGTTAGGTGTTTCATATAGGTGTGGGGTTCTTTAAGGTGCATATGGGATTAAACCTTTAAAGGTGCATAGTGGATATAACCTTATAAAGGTGCATAGGTGATTAAACCATATAAAGGTGCATAGGTGGGATTATAACCCTTATAAAGGTGACAGTGATTAAACCATTATAAAGTGCATATGTGCGATTATAACCATTATAAAGGTCATATGTGGATTATAACCATTATAAGGTGCATAGGTGGGATTATAACCATTATAAAGTGCATGTGGGATTATAACCAATATAAAGTTGCATATGGAAGTGGGTATAACCTTATAAAGTGCATGGATAAACATTTAGTGGTGGGATATAACCTTATAAAGTGATAGGTGGGTGGGATTATAACCATTATAAAGGTGCATAGGTGGGATTATAACCATTATAAAGGTGCATAGGTGGGATTATAACCCTTATAAAGGTGCATAGGTGGGATTATAACCATTATAAAGTTGCATAGGTGGGATTATAACCATTATAAAGGTGCATAGGTGGGATTATAACCCTTATGAAGGTGCACATGTGGGATTATAACCCATACAAAGGTGCATAGGTGGGATTATAACCCTTATAAGCCACGGAGCTTGCTATTTGGTCGTTGGCTGTAAAGCAAGGGGTTATTTGGCAGCTCACTATCACTACATTGTTGCTCGCATACCTTGAGCGACATTTTATCCAACGTCATTGAACTTAAATTTGCGTCAACTATCTTAGAACGAACACAATTATCAGGAATAACAGCCAATTGTTGGTTAACACAATTGTTAATAGATGTTTGGTGTCCAAGCGATTGTAGTTTGTTGGCTGTCATGGGTTCATGACCCACAGCCGTGGCACACAAATCAACATGCACTGTAGCTTCCATAACTGGCATTAACTCGTCATTCTTTCGAACAGTTGTATTTTTTGTGATTTTTGCTTCCACATTGTGCACACCAATGCCCGAAATTACACGCTTCATCACTCCTACTACACCCGGCTTTCTTGTTCCATTTATAACAGCCTGTTTTACCATCTTTAGTATACGTGTTTGTTTTACGCGCACTTCCACTGGCTGCCGGCTCTTTGGTGCACATGTTATGCATCCCATAATGGAACATACACAGACCTGTATTTCAACTTCCGAATGCTGCAAAGCCTTCAACTTCTGCTAACTTTCTGATATCCTTGTCGTATTCGACATGAGTAGAATCTAGAAAGTCATTTTGTTGTGCACGGGAAGCCATGAAACAGACGTGCTCTAGGAAGGCGCAGAGGTCTTTAACTGTTAGGCCTTGGATATCTTCAGCTCCGCTACTCTCTCCTCTAGGGCCATGTCAGCAATTTCTTTTAGGACTGACTTTTCCTGGTCTTCTAGTTTGAGTGATGCCATTTTTGCTGCTACTTCTGGTGAACTGTCCCGTGAATCCGTTTTCGACATTTCTGCTACTTCTACGGCTGCCGTCCCTCTCATCACTCGCATGGGGGGTAACCTTTTCCCCTTCCTCCTTCCTTTCTTCTTCTTACAACTGTAGTGGTCTGCACTGACCTCTCAGGCAAGGAGCCGCATAGACAGGTAGGCATGGGTAGTGTGTTGATATCAGGGAGCCTAGGTGGTGTAATGGTTAGCACACTGGCCCGGAATGCAAAGAGATGTGGGTTCGAGTCCCGCTCTAGCCACAATATTTCCAATTTTCATCACCCCCACGTCAGTGCCGAAGCACTGGTCTTCCTTATGTACCTCAATCAATCAATCAATAGTTCCATCCTCTAGTCGAGGGTTGGATGCAATGGTTCTCCACTTGTCCCGATGTTGTGCTGTTCTGATAGACTGTGAATAATTCAAGCCTGTCCACTGTGAAATATTTGTAAACCATGATGTTCTTGGTCTCCCTCTCCCTCTGCTGCCATTCACCTTCCCTTCCAACAATGTACGGTATATTGAACTCTGACGAATGATGTGGCCAAAATAAATAAGTTTCTTTGTCTGTATAGTGGCAAACAAGCTTTTCTTATTTTTAATTTTTCTGAGAACTTCTTTGTTGGTGATCTTCTTTGTCCATGTACCTATAGATACTCATTAAATTAGAAAGCTCACAATCATATATTTGTGGTCAAGGGAAACTAATTCCCATAGAAAAAGAAAAGTTGTATTAATAATTGATAGAATTTATTTAGTAAACTATATGAGGTGGTACAGTCCAGCTGCCCTCAAAAAGGCTAAAATGTTTTTCTTGTTTTACTTCAGTAAAAAGGTCATGCATACTGTCTGCAGTGTAGAATTGTTGGCGCAGGGCCAAACAATCTTGTGTTTGAGTGTCAGCGGGGACTGACACCCAATACATTAAGGGGGAGGTTCCCCCTTGAGCAGAAAAGCATGTGTAAGCCATGAGTGGCCAATACGGCAGTGGCTAAGGACCACTTGGTCCCGCCAACCTCCCGCATGAGTCTGTGGTAGTTTTCCCACAGATGGTTCAATTTCTTTAAGTTTATTAATGTTTTCATCCCACTCATGTTGCCATTTGGATTTTATGTGGGTGACTATTAGTGGTTTCAGATCAGAGTGGGGGATCAGACATGGTTCAAGATCACAGTTCAGGGCCTTCTTCGCAGCTCGATCAGCTCGTTCATTTCCTTGTATGCCGGCATGGCCAGGCACCCAGCACAGGTGGATGTCATACCCATCCATTGCCAGTTGGTTCATTTTATAAATGACCGTTGCTAGAATAGGGTGATTCGTTTTCAGTCCAGCAATAGCCAGGAGGCAAGAGAACGAATCACTGTATATAACATAGTTAGTGTGGTTGGATACCTCGATACACTCCAATGCGAGAAGGAGTTCTCGGGCTTCCGCAGTGAAAATCGAGCTCTGATCGGGCAAGCGTAGCAAAATTTTTCCCGTCAGCAGACTGCCACAGCAGCTACCCGCCTTTGGTCTTTTGAACCATCAGTGTCTATGGAGAGGTGGTCTGCAAACTGGCCTTGAATCTCTGCATGCAGTCCTTGGTACTCGAGTGGGTGTGTCCCAGACTTCCTCAGTTCCGTGAGTTGGAGGATAACCGATGGCTTCCTCAACGACCACGGGGGATGTTTTGGGACTTTGGCATCCTCCAACACGTCGAAGCCCACACCCAAGGCCTCCAAATGAGGTTTCATTTGGAGCCTCAGTGGCCGGATGTAATTCAGCCTAACTTCATACCTGGATTCGTCATGTTGCTCGAATAGACAATTGTCTGCAGAATTCAATGCATTAGTCTTTATCTTGACTACATATTGCATGGCAAGTTTGATTCTCCTCTTGTTAAGTGATGGTTCATTGGCTTCGACGTAGAGGCTCTGAACCGGTGAGGTGCGGTAGGCCAGGCCAGGCGCAGACCCTGGTGGTAGATCGTGTCTAGCAGCCCAATATGTGATTTCCTTGTGGAACCGTATACTATGCTGCCGTACAGTACAAGGTTCTGTACACGGAGCGCAGAACATCTCTGTCCGCTCCCCACTCTGAGCTGGTCAGCACCCTCAGAATATCTAGCGCTTTCAGGCATCTTGTTTTCAGGTACTTTATATGTGGCACGAAAGACAGTTTTGCGTCGAGAATGAGGCCCAGAAATTTGGTTTTCTCAACGACTTTAATGGGATCCCCATCAAGGGTCAGCCCCGGTTCCGCATGCATTCTATGCAGCAGGCAGAAGTGCATGCAGACTGTTTTGGTCTTGGAAAATTTGAAACCGTTCAGAACTGCCCATCGATGGATCCCATTTATGCTTAGTTGTAGCTGTCTCTCTATGACATTCATGTTAGCACTGCTGTAATATAAAACAAAGTCATCCACGAAAAGACTACAGAAGACCCTCCGCTTTACAGTGGTGGTGGTTGTGGTGGTGATTGTGGTGGTTGCAGTGGCGGTGGTGGTGGTGGTGGTGGTGATAGTAGTGATGGTGGTGGTGGTGATAGTGGTGGTTGCGGTGGTGGTGTTGGTGCTGGTGGCAACTTACTTACTTATTGGGGGGGTTTGTGACCTAGCGGTCACTGGCTGCAGAACTGCAGCATTGATAAACGGTGCTGGTAAAACGGCCCGTTTTTGGTTGTTTTTGTTTTTGGGGGCTTTCCTTCTTACTTCGTCCAACTTAAGGGGTGGTAGGGGGGAGGGGCGTGGCACTCTTCGCGGTGTCTTGTGCGGTGGTGCTGTGGTGTGGCGGTGGCCCAGCAGGTGGCCTGGCAGGTGGCAATACGTTCTTGGGGCCCACGGTCCTGTACCTTGACCGGGGAGCAAAGCGGGATCTGGTGTCGTTGGCGGCAGGGCCATGGGTGGCGCGTTGCTCCTCCAGGCCCCCGTCGCAGGGTGGGTGGTCCAGAGCCAACAGTGCCGGGGTGATCGAAGCGGGAACCGACGTTGTAGGCACGGGGTTCGAGGCTGTCACACCTGCTGTATCCGGGACCACACGGGGCTCCCGGTGTCGGTGCTGTGCCGGTGCTGTGTCCGGTGGGACCTCACGGGGCTCCCCAATGGGAACTCATGGGGCTCCCTGACTGGGGGACCTCATGGGGATCCCCGACCAGGACCTCACCGGGCTCCCTGATAGGGGACCTCACGGGGCTCCCCACCAGGACCTCATGGGGCTCCCTGACTGGGGGACCTCACGGGGCTCCCCGACTGGGACCTCACAGGGTGGTGGCGATAGTGGTGGTGTGTGTATGTGTGTGTGGGCTCTGAGTGGGCCGGTTGGAGAGCAGGGTAGGATCTGGCTCTTACGCGACACATTGCCCGCTACGCCCCCCTCCCCCGTGGCGATCTGCGGAACTATTCCGAAGTGACTGGATACGGGTATGCACGACAGGGGGGGGGGGGGGGATGGTGGTGCCACCTAGCGGTGTGAATGGATGTGACGACAGAGAGGACGGCATGCTGCTGCCACCTAGCAGTGTGAGTGGGTATGACAACATACCGGGGGCCGGCACGGTGCTTCCACCTAGCGGTGTGAGTGGGTATGACGGCAGAGGGGGGGGGGGGGACGGTGCTGCCACCTAGCGGTGTGAGTGGGTTCCGAGGTGCCTCGTGCTTACCCAAAAAGGCGTGTAACTCCATGTAAGTGGTTTTTCGCCACCTTATCGGGAGACGCAGTTGCAATTTAACAGAGTCAATCTCGAATCCAAGAAAACGTTTACACTGAGATGGGGATCCTAATTTATTAAAACTGATATTGAAACATAGCCTTCGCAACCCCGCCACCTGGCGGATCGAACCCAAACCTCCCAGAGAACCACGACACAGTGGAGCCACCTAGCTGTACCTACACTATCATATGCGGGTATATCCAGAGTATATAGTGTTTACGTTACTTGTCACTAGGCGCGTGATAGCTTCTGGCTCTAATTTATGTTCATTATATTACCCCATATATATATTATATTTATTGTTATCACTGACAAGATGAATGGTATGACTATGAGAAGAGTCACTCTCACATCACTCACGGACATAATCACGTGACCCAGTCACTCTCACATCACTCACGGACATAACCATGTGACCCAGTCACTATCACATCACTCACAGACATAACCACGTGACCCAGTCACTATCACATCACTCACGGACATAACCACGTGATGCACTCACTCTCACATCACTCACAGACAGAACCACGTGATGCACTCACTCTCACATCACTCACAGACATAACCACGTGATGCACTCACTCTCACATCACTCACAGACAGAACCATGTGATCCACTCACTCTCACATCACTCACAGACATAACCACGTGATGCACTCACTCTCACATCACTCACGGACATAACCACATGATGCACTCAATCTCACATCACTCACAGACATAACCACATGATGCACTCACTCTCACATCATTCACGGACATAACCACGTGATGCACTCACTCTCACATCACTCACGGACATAACCACATGATGCACTAACTCTCACATCCCTCACAGACATAAGCACATGATGCACTCACTCTCACATCACTCACGGACATAACCACGTGATGCACTCACTCTCACATCACTCACGGACATAACCACGTGATGCATTCACGCTCACATCACTCACAGACATAACCACATGATGCACTAACTGTCACATCCCTCGCCGACATAACCACGTGACCCAGTCACTCTCTCATCACTCACAGACATAAGCACGTGATGCACTCACTCTCACATCACTCACAGACATAAGCACGTGATGCACTCACTCTCACATCACTCACAGACATAAGCACGTGATGCACTCACTCTCACATCACTCACATACATAACCACGTGATGCACTCACTCTCACATCCCTCACATATATAAGCACCTGATGCACTCACTCTCACATCACTCACAGACATAACCACATGATGCACTCACTCTCACATCACTCACATACATAACCACATGATGCACTCACTCTCACATCACTCACATACATAACCACGTGATGCACTCACTCTCACATCACTCACATACATAACCACATGATGCACTCACTCTCACATCACTCACATACATAACCACGTGATGCACTCACTCTCACATCACTCACATACATAACCACTTGATGCACTCACTCTCACATCACTCACATACATAACCATGTGATGCACTCACTCTCACATCACTCACGGACATAACCACGTGATGCACTCACTCTCACATCACTCACGGAGATAACCACGTGATGCACTCACTCTCACATCACTCACAGACACACCCACTGACATGGTCCAGCCAATCCTATATATATAGTGTTTACTTGTGTGTATTGCACAGTTATATTATTGTACATGATGTCTATTCACATAACCTACACAACATACTAGAAATAGCGTAAACAACTGAAATATTGCAAGGCCAGAAGACCCAGCATTGACAAGGTAATGTTCTATCAACAAAACACCATTTACTGATGTAAAATATAAATACGAAAACAAATACGAAACTGCTGATGTGTTGGTGCTTCCTGCCGGACCCGCGGCGTGGCGCTGTGATCGCGGGCCGTGTCATGAACGGGCTCAGACAACGCGCCACACGCCCCCCATCTGGTGGCGGACAGCGGAACTTAAGGGGCTGTCACATTACGGCGTATGGCGGGAGCGTATTGAAAACCTGCGTACGCCGTGTTTTTGCCGACCTATGCCGACCTATGATGACCTTCGGTGAACTTTCGGGGGTGTTTGAGCGTATGGGGAACCTATGAGGAGCGTATGAGGAGCGTATGGGAGCGTGCTGTGACATGTTTTGACAGTTTTGATTGGCATGTGGAGCGTATGTGGAGCGTATGAGGAGCGTATGAGGAGCGTATGGATATTTGGGGAGCGTATGCGGAGCGTATGCGGAGCGTATGCGAAACCTATGCGCGACCTATGCGCGACCTATGCGCGACCTATGGTATCTCTCCGCGGTCCGCCGCTTGTTGGCTCCTGGGTATATAAAGCCTGCAGCAACAGGCTCCCCTCACACTCTGCCACCATGCCTGCTAAGAGGAACACCACTGCTGCTGCTGCTTCTGCTACTGCTACTACTACTACCACCACCAGTACTACTGCTACCACACCAGCCTCCAGAGCTGCTGTTACAGGAGGAGGACTAGGCCGTGGGAGAGGCAGAACGAGGCAGACTTTGTTACAATGCTCTCCATCACCAGCCTCCTCACCTGCCTCACCTGCCTCGCCACCTCACCACTCTCCACACCACTCTCCAGAACACCACTCTCCACAACACTACTCTCCAGAACACCACTCTCCACTGGAGGAGCTGGAGATGGAAGTGGAGAGGCCGATGACGCAACGCTGGCGTCCCCGCTCCAGCTCGCCATCTCCTGCCTCTGCGGGCAGCTCACGGGCGTCGTCCGCTGCCTCCGCCGCCTCCTCCGCCAGCACCGCTGCCATCGCCACGTCAAAGAGACGGAGGGCCAAGAAGAGCGACTGTTCTCTGTCGGTCTTCAAGGAGGGTCAAATGTTGGACTTCCTTGAGGAGAACCCCATCATTTGGAACATGAAGCTCACGGATTACCGCCGCTCAGACAGAAAGGCCAAGATGTGGGAGGACCAGGCGACACTTCTGGGGACCACAACAGTCCATCTCCAGAAGTGGTTCAAGTCGCTCAGGGACACGAACATGCGGCTCCACAAAAAAAAGAGCGGGGACGGAGCCGCTGACCTGACTGAGCGGGAGCAGTGGATCCTGCGCAAGTTCGGGTTCCTGCGTCCGTCGTCCGTCACCGACGGGAGCCCTGCAGGAGTGTAAGTACATAATCTTTTTTCGTTCTGACAAGTGCGGCCATTAGTATCGTATTCTAGTTTGTTATGTTATGCTTTTTTTGTATTTATGTTTGTTTGTTTGTTTGTTGTTGTTTTACATCCTAGCAACATCTAATATTCTAGTAATTTGTTAATGTTATTTATTTCTTTAATGTTGAGTTGTTGTGTAGTTGTTCTTAAATCGAGATATTGACAATAGATGTATCATGATATAATCGTTATAAATCCATAACGTTAATTATTTTTGCTTTATATAAATTTGATTTACTGTTGACTTGTCGTGTCTTTTGTCGAAATATCGATTTGCATTCATGTTTACTTATGTTATGTTATGATTTTGTTTTGCAGTTGGCCACTCCTGTCGCGGCTCCGCAGCTCGATCTCAGTGTGGAGGAGAATGTCGAGACCGATGTGGAGGTGGCGATGGACGAGGACCCTCCACCCACTCCTCCCGGTACATCCCAAGAGCGGGGAAAGGGGAGAGGGAAGCGTTGTGCCCCAGTCGACACCAACCTCCTCGCTGCCATCCACAAGAGGTTCGATGAGTCTGCCGACATGCTCAAGGTGATGCAGCCGCCGCCTCCTCCTCCTCCTCCTCCTCCTCCACCTCCACCGGCGGTGACGAAGCGAGTGGCATTCGCCAACTATATTCGGGACATGATCCTCACGATGCCGGAGGAGCGGTTTGTGGTGGTTTGCGGTCCACTGAACCGCATGGCATCGCACCATCTGGAGGAGGAGGAAGGAACATTCGTGGGACCGGTGGTTTGTGGGGCTGCTCCTGCTCCTGCTCCTGCTCCTGCTCCTGCACTGGCTCCTGCACATACAACTCAGGCATACCAGCCTCAACCCCAACAGTGGCCTGCGCAGACACTGGAGTACGTGGACCGCTATGTGGGCGGGCCACACAGTCTTCATCAGCCACTGCCACACCCGCCTCTGCCAAGTCTTCCGCCTCAGCCTCTGCATCCAGCTCCGCCAGTGGTACGGCCGTCACCACCGCAAACCGCACAAGTACGGACATTAGGAATGGTGCCGCACACGAGGGCCTCTCCTACAGTTGTGGTGCGTGGCACTGCCACAGACATGGTGACTCCGACACACGCCGACCCCGAAGTGAACTTGTCCGAGTCGGCCAGCCCGGAGGGACTCTTAAACTTGTCGGGGTTATCCGGGATATCGGGAATGTTAGGGGCCAATTTGGACTTGTTCGCCTCAGCCTCCCAGTCGCCAGCTGATACCAACGGCAAGGGAGAGAAGTGATTGTATGTGTATATATGTATATATGTTGTCGTATTTATCTTATTTATCTTATGTATATATGTATATATATTGTTTGTTTGTACATTTATGTCAAGATGTGTCAATAAATAGACTGTCACTTTTAATTTTTGTGTCTGTGCATGCCATCATTTAATTGTTATATATTAAAGTACAATTAACATTAAAAATAAAATTAAAACATAAATAACTTTAAATTTAAAATATTTATTATAATGTTTCTCCTTCCCCTTTCTCCCTTTCCTCCTTCTATCTCTCTTCCTCTCTCTCTCTATCTCTCTTCCTCTATCTCTCTACCTCTCTCTCTTCCTCTCTTCCTCCCTCTCTCTCTCCCTCTCTCTATCTCTCTTCCTCCCTCCCTCCCTCTATCTCTTCTCCCCTCCCTCCCTCCCTCCCTCCCTCCCTCTCTCTGTGTCACTCTATTTTTTCCTGTGTTCTAGTATGTATGTAAAAAGAGAGGAGATTCATTACAATTACATTAACTTTAAATTAAGGAGCCAAAGAATGTAACAGACATGTAAAATTGTGTTTTCATATCTATACAATGATATCATTTATTTTATACTAGACATATAAACATAATTAGCATCTCATATAAAAACAGGAGACATGTTTATATATAACAACATCACAGACATGTTTGCAAAAACAGTAGACAGACAATGTTTTTTCAGATCATCCTGTCTTGCCATGACAGTGCTCCGGCGGGTGAGACGACCCAGTCTTTAATTAGATTGCGCTGTTCCTTTCCTAACTTGGACGCGGTGTTGGGAGATACAACGTCAATGTCAGGAAGGTTGTGTCCCTCTCGCCAAGCTCCAGGCACAAAGTTGTTGTTGGCTGTCTCGGGACCATCCAGCTGCATGTTCTGTAGCGCTGGGTAGCGTGTCCTCATGAGGTTGTGCAGAACCATGCACGCCTTGACGATGAGCTTCACGTTGGAGGGGTGGTGCTGCATAGTCGTCAGGAGCACTTGGAAGTGGTTGGCTAGAATGCCAAAGGCATTCTCCACCACTCTCCTAGCTCGGGAAAGCCGGTAGTTGAAGAGTCGCTCGTCATTGGTCAAGCCCCTCTTGCCGTACGGCTTCATCATGGTCGGCCGCAGGGCAAAGGCGTCGTCACCGATCAGGAAATACGGCACATCTTTCTGGCCGTCGACGAGCAGTTCAGGGTTCGGAAAGCCGATGGTGCCATCTTCTGTGCACGCCTTCAGCTCGGAGGCGTTGTAGATCTGGGCATCGGACGCGGAGCCCATACCGCCAATATCTGCCCAGATAAATTTGTAGTCCGCATCTACAAGCGCCAACAGGACCACGGAGAAAAAGCCCTGGTAGTTGTAGTAGAGCGACCCACTCTTTGGAGGGCACCGGCAGGCGATGTGCTTCCCATCCAGAGCGCCACAGGTATGGGGGAAGTTCCACCTCTCAGCAAAGAGGTCCGCGATGGCACGCCACCCTTCTGGAGTCGTCGGACATGTCATGACCTCGGCCATGTACTCGTCGACGATGGCCTTGCAGACTTCACGCACTATCAGCGACTGTGTGTTGTGGGGCACCCTCCACCCAAACTTCATGGAGGAGTATTTTGTGCCGGATGCCAGGTGCCGCAGAGTAAGTGCTATTTTGAGCGCCGGGTCGAGCGGCACCCTGAATGTGGTCCGTTTTTTGGCGAACCTGGGTCCGACTCGCGCCACAATCTCGTCAAACAATTGGGGAGGCAGCCGCATGAAGTTGACAAACGATGCGGTGTCCTCGCTGCGGAGCTCGACCATGAGCTTGTCGAACAAGCCAAACTGTGGCCGCCTCCCAATCCAGGGTCGGACCCACACTGATCGTCGACGCTGCTCCCTCCTCCTGCGTCTCTCGATACGGGACGCCAGAAGAACCATGAAGAGTAGAGTAAGCTCTTGGTGATAAAGGGCAACTCTGTAGAAAAGCTGGAACTGTGCTTGCAGTGCCTGGGCCTCCATCCTGTATGAGCAGCAGAGCAGGAATGACCAAAGGAATGGCGTGGGGCGCCTTTATATACCGAGACCAGAGGTCGGGCATACGCTTCGCATACGCCTCACATACGCTTTCCATACGCTCGCATACGCAACGCGTAGGTTCTGCGTACGCTGCATACGCCCCTGATACGCCCCTGATACGCCCATGACGCAAGTCGAGTGTACGAGTAGCGTACGGCGGCGTACCTATTGCGTACGCCGGCGTACCCACAGCCTATGGGGGGCGTATGCGGAGCGTATGCGGAGCGTATGGCGGCGTATGCGTAGCGTATGACCCATACGCCCCCTTACGCCACCGTAGGTCGCGATTTTTTGAGCATGCACAAAAAAAAAAAGGACGGACGAATTTGGGAAAGCGTATGGCGGCGTATGCCTCATAGGCTTCACATACGCCGGCATCTGGCTGCATCTGGCGGCGTATGGGGAACCTATGAGTAGCGTATGAGGAGCGTATGAGGAGCGTATGAGTAGCGTATGAGTAGCGTATGCGGCGTATGGCGGCGTATATGACGTAAGCCGCTACGCCGCCATACGCTTCCGCCATACGCCGTAATGTGACAGCCCCTTAAAGCAAGCACCGAGCAATAACCAGGTCGTGTCTCGGCAACCTCAGACGCAGGCCGTGGGGGTGGGGGTGGGGGAGTCATGGCGGGGTGTGGGGGGGGGGCAGTCATGGTGGGGTGGTGGGGGCAGTCATGGTGGGGTGGTTGGGGCAGTCATGGTGGAGTGGTTGGGGAAGTCGTGGTGGGGCAGTCATGGTGGAGTGGTGGGGGCAGTCATGGTGGAGTGGTGGGGGCAGTCATGTTGGGGTGGTGGGCGCAGTCATGGTGGGGTGGTGGGGGCAGTCATGGTGGAGTGGTGGGGGCACTCATGGTGGAGTGGTTGGGGAAGTCATGGTGGGGTGGTGGGGGCAGTCATGGTGGGGTGGTGGGGGCACTCATGGTGGGGTGGTTGATTGATTGGTGGTTCCTTTACGCCATGTCAGCAGCATAGGCCATATTTACGGCGAGAAATGTTTGTTTTTTGTTCAAACCATCATTTTTACATGTAAAAGCAGACAATCAATTATGTGCCAATAGACACTCATTAAATTAGAAAGCTCACAATCATATATTTGTGGTCAAGGGAAACAAATTCCCATAGAAAAAGAAAGGTTTTATTAATAATTGATAGAATCTATTTAGTAAACTATATGAGGTGGTACAGTCCAGCTGCCCTCAAAAAGGCTAAAATGTTTTCAGGTTTTACCTTAGTAAAAAGGTCATGCATACTGTCTGCAGTGTAGAATTGTTGGCGCAGGGCCAAAAAATCAATGCAACTTAGTAAAAATGAGCAGAAAAGCATGTGTAAGCCACGAGTGGCCAATACGGCAGCGGCTAAGGACCACTTGGTCCCGCCGACCTCCCGCATGAGTCTGTGGTGGTTTTCCCACAGATGGTTCAATTTCTTTAAGTTTATTAATGTTTTCATCCCACTCATGTTGCCATTTGGATTTTATGTGGGTGGCTATTAGTGGTTTCAGATCAGAGTGAGGGATCAGACACAGTTCAAGATTACAGGCCAATCACATGAAGATCCTCCCTGATGCCATGCTGCCACGTTGTGTCATAGGCTTTTTCGAGGTAAAAAAAGACAGCCACAATGTACTCCTTCTTAAGGAAAGCATCTCTTATGAAGGTCTCCATGCGCACCAAATGGTCGAGGGTGCTGCGGCCCCATCTGAAGGCACATTGAAGGTTGGACAGGTGATGTCCTGACTCCAGTAGCCAGACGAGGCGGTTGTTTACCATGCGCTCCATGGTTTTACAGATCCAGCTTGTGAGGGCTATGGGACGATAGTTGTTGGTTTCACTCTGGTCTTTACCAGGTTTGGGAATCGGTATTACTGTTGCCTCCCGCCAAGAGATGGTGACGACACCCGACTCCCAGATGTTGTTGAAGAGTTGAAGCAACAGTCTCAGTGCATGTTCAGGGAGATGTTTAACAAATTGATAATGAATTCCATCAGGTCCAACTGCTGTGTCATGCGAGCTTTCCAAAGAACACCTCAACTCACCCATACTGAATGGGGAGTTGTAGTGCTCCTCATCATCGGAGGAAAAGTCCAAGAGCTTTGCTCTTGGCCACACGAAAGCCCGGGAGGCAGTTTGCCAAAGACAAGTTTCCAGCAAAGGTGCGAGCCAATTCTTCACTTATTTCGTCGAGTGATGTGAGAATGGTGCTGTTGTGTTTCAAGTGCTGGACTACAGAAGAATCACATCCCCTTCATTTGATTCTCCTGATCATTTGTCCGCACTTTGCCCAACAGCGAGTGCATGGTGATGCTAGAAACAACACTGCCTCCGCGCTTCTTTGATTGTTCTGCGAGCGTACAGAATTCTAAAGAGCGCCAGATTTTCAGCAGTCGGTCTCATGTGGAATTTACGCTGAGCTTTCTTTTGTTCCTTAATAGCCCTCCTACAGCCGTCATCTAACCATGGAGGCATCAAATGCTTGGGAGTTGCCAAAGTCTTCAGAACATTTTTCTCTGCGATCCATCTCAGCATCTCAGTGAAGGCATCGATGTCACTGATGTCTAGAGTGAACTCCTCGCAACATAGGGTCTGGAAGGTGGGCCAGTCAGCTTTATGAAGCCGCCAGCTCGCCTCCCGCAATTAAGAATAATTGGGAAGTGGTCGCTCCTGCAGAGGTCGTCACAGACCCTCCACGAAAAGTCCAGCTCGAGTTCTGGTTCTACAATGCTGAGATCGATGGTATGTCCCGTAGCCGGGATGCAAATATGTGTATGAACCATCGTTCAATACACACAGAGCATGACCGGCCACAAGGTCCTCAATTCTCTTGTCTTTAGCGTTCCTATTGTCCCCCCCCCCCCCCATAATGGGTTGTGGCCGTTAAGGTCACCCATAGGTAAATATGGGGACGGTAACTGGTCCACAAGGGCGTCCAGTTCTTGTAAAGTGAGAATGGAGCTCGGAGGAATGTAAATGGAACAGAGAGTTACAGTCTTATGCAGCATCAGACGAACAGCTACAGCCTGTAGTGTCGTGTCTAACGCCACTGGCGTACATCCCACATCATATCTGACCAAGATGGAGGAGCCACATGACTACAACTCTCAGAAGCTTTTATATAAGTTTCTTGTAGGCAAACAGCAAGTGGATTGAGGTTGTAACAAAAAACCTCGGCAGTTCCATTAAACAAGAGATGTGCCTGTCACTGTCATTTTGGAGCAGTAACAGGTGTTCTCCCTCTTGCCTTTGGTTTGAGGGAGAGACTTTGACTGCGGGTTACCACAGTCTCAGGCATCTCAATATCAGCCAGCAGTCCTACAGGGGGGGGGGGGGAGGTCATAGGTGGGTGTGGGGGGCAGTCGTGGTGGGGTGGTGGGGGCATCATGGTAGGGGTGTGGGGCAGTCATATGGGGGGGGGGCAGTCATAGGTGGGGGTTGCGGCAGTCATGGTGGGGTGGTGGGGGGCAGTCATGGTAGGGTGGTGGGGGCAGTCCCAGGTGGGGGGGCAGTCCTAGGTGGGGGGCAGTCATAGGTGGGGTCGTGGGGGCAGTCATGGTGGACTGGTGGGGCAGTACTAGGTGGGGGCAGTCATGGTGGTGGGCAGTCATAGTGGGGTGGACCATGGTGGGGTGGTGGGGGCAGTCATAGGGGGGTGGTGGGTATAGTCATAGGTGGGGGGAGCACTCATGGTGGGGTGGTGGGCGCAGTCGTGGGGAGTGGTGGGCAGTCATGGTGGGGGCAGCCATGGTTGGGTGGTGGTGGGCAGTCATAGGGGAGGCAGTCATAGTGGGGTGGTGGGACAGTCATGGTGGGGTGGTGGGGGCAGTCATGGTGGGGGGCAGTCATGTTGGGGCAGTCATGTTGGAGTGGTGTGGGCAGTCATGCTGGTGTGGTGGGGGTAGTCATAGGTGGGTGGCAGTCATGGGGGGTGTGGGCTCACTCATGGTGGGGTAGTGGGGGCAATCATGTTAGAGTGGTGTGGGTAGTCATGGTGGTGTGGTCATGGGTGGGGGCAGTCATGTTGGGGTGGTGGGGGAAGTCATGGTGGGGTGGTGGTGGCAGTCATGGTAGGGTGGTGGGGGTAGTCATAGGTGGGGGACAGTCATAGGGGTGGTGGGGCAGTCATGGTGGTGTGGTGTGGGCAGTCATGGTGGGGTGGTGGGGGGTAGTCATAGGTGGATGGCAGTCATGGTGGGGTGGTGGTGGTAGTCATAGGTGGGGGACAGTCATGGTGGGTGGTGGGGCAGTCATGTGGGTGGTGGTGGGCAGTCATGGTGGGGTGGTGGGGCAGTCATGGTGGGGCAGTCATGTGGGCAGTCATGTTGGGAAGTCATGTTGGAGTGGTGGGCAGTCATGGTGGTGTGGTGGGGGGTAGTCATAGGTGGGTGGCAGTCATGGTGGGTGGTGGGCTCACTCATGGTGGGGTGGTGGGGGCAGTCATGGTGGTGTGGTGGGGGCAGTCATGGTAGAGGGCAGTCATGGTGGGTGGTTGGGGAAGTCATGGTGGGGTGGTGTGGGCAATCATGGTAGGGTGGTGGGGTGTCATAGGGGGGACAGTCATGGTGGGGTGGTGGGGCAGTCATGTGGGGCGTGGGGGCAGTCATGGGGTGTTGGGGGCAGTCCTTCGGGGAGGCAGTCATAGGTGGTGGGGCCAGTCATGGTGGAGGGGTGGGGGCAGTCATAGGTGGGGGCAGTCATGGTGGGGTGGGGGGGTGGGGTGGTGGGGTGGTGGGACAGTCATGTGGGGTGGGTGGGGGCAATCATAGGTGGGGGGCAGTCATGGTAGGGTGTGGGGGCAGTCCTTCGGGGAGGCAGTCATAGGTGGTGTGGGGGCAGTCATGGTGGAGGGGTGGGGGCAGTCATAGGTGGGGGCAGTCAGTCATGGTGGGGTGGTGGGGTGGTGGGGGCAGTCATGTTGGTGGTGGGCAGACATGGTGGTGTGGTGGGGGCAGTCATGGTGGGGTGGTGGGCCAGACATGGTGGGGTGGTGGTAGCAGTCATGTAGGGTGGTGGGGGCAGTCCTACAGGGGGGCAGTCATAGGTGGGTGGGGGAAGTCATGGTGAGGGGTGGGGCAGTCATAGGTGGGAGGCAGTCATGGTGAGGTGGTGGGGGCAGTCATAGGTGGGGGGCAGTCATTGTCGGTGGGGGCAGTCATGATGGGGTGTGAGGGCATCCTAGGTAGGGGGGGCAGTCATGGTGCGGTGGTGGGGGCAGTCATGCTGGGGTGGTGGTGGCAGTCATGGTGAGGGCAGTCCTAGGTGGTGGGGGCAGTCATGGTGGGGCAGTCATGGTGCGGTGGTGGGGGCAGTCATGGTGGGGTGGTGGGGGCAGTCATGGTGGGGTGGTGGAGACAGTCATCGTGGGGTGGTGGGGGCAGTCATTCTGAGGTGGTGGGGTCAGGCATAGGTGAGGGGGGGGGGCAGTTATGGTGGTGTGGTGTGGGCAGTCATGGTGCGGTGGTGAGGGCAGTCATGGTGCGGTGGTGAGGGCAGTCCTAGGTGGTGCGGGCAGTCATAGTGGGGTGGTGGGGGCAGTCATGGTGGGGTCGTGGGTGTTGTATATATATATGTATGTGCGGGTGATACGGGATCACCGATGTGGAACGGCGACGGCATGGCTGGCAGAGCTAAGAATAAACGGCACTTGTGTACAGGACGTCATAGAGTTTGGGTCGTTACTTTACATGGTGTCAGACATGCCGAACACCACGCTCCCTGGCCTGAAGCCGCCAGGACCGCTGGTTCTGAACAGAAACATGGCTACAAATTGGAAGGAGCCTTCGATATTTACACCATAGCTGTCGGCATAAGTGCGAGAACTGAGAAGGTGCAATGCAATATATTCCTGCATGTAGCAGGAATGGATGCACAACGGATGCACGCGAACATGAAGTTTGACTCAGAAAATGAAGACAGGATAGGGCCGCCGGTAGAAGAATTTAGACGGTACTGTACTGGGAAGACGAACATCATAATAACACGATGTAAGTTCAATACTCACAACCAGGGGTCGGAAAGCATGGCCACATATCTAACAGCACTGAGGGATGAAGTAAAAGATTGTGAGTACGGGGAGACTGAAGACTCACTACTACGGGACAGGATTGTGGCAGGAGTGAAAAGCTCACGACTCCGCAGGAAGTTGCTGCGAACGACGGACCTAACATTGCAAAAGAAGATAGAGGTGTGTGAATTGAGCGAATTTGAAGCAGCAGAGCTGGAAGGTAAAACAACAGGAGAAGAAGCAAGCGAAGTAGACGACATAGTCAAGGGAGCTGCCGCACGGGCACCACGCGCACTGGTGCTACGCCCACCGGCGCCATCTTGGAAGCCTTCCGGGAGAATGCGCCCCAACCAAAACAACAAGAACAGCCGCACCACGTGCGGCAACTGTGGCTACATGCATAGGAGAGGTCTGTGCCCTGCTCAAGGGAAAACATGCATTACATGCCAGAAGGTTGGACACTTCACTAAAGTATGTCGAAGCCGTCAAGCACCAGTCCATGATGTACAGGTGGAGGGATCTGATCAGCTAGCGGTAGGCGCCGACGAGGAGGAATCGCAGATAGAAGCGCTGATGGCCGATCTGTTCTTTGGCGAATTAGACACCGATGACAAGAACAAGTTGGAGCTATGGTTCGGCACGATCAAAATAAACAACGTTCCAGTGCGATTTAAACTGGATACAGGGTCGGAGGCCAATGTGTACTACCACAGCATATCCATGACAAGATCAAGTGTGATAATCTGGAACCAACCAAGTGTACATTGATAACATTCTCGGGACATCGGATAATCCCGGAAGGTGCTGCGCGACTCAGGATCAAGGACCAGATGATCACATTCCAAGTCATCACCGGGGGGCATCCCATACTAGGCAAACATGCCTGTGTCGACCTACACATGTTAGCCAGGGTTGATGACATTAAGGAGCAAAGGTCAGAGGACAGTGACACACCGAAACAGTGCATCAGCCCAGAAGCCGAAGAATTGGTGAGCCAGTATGATGATGTCTTCAAAGGACTAGGTCTAATCAAAACAAATGCCATTATACACGAGGGCCCGCCGCTACAGGATGTCGCATCAGTCGAGCTCTCGTCACTTTTGGATTAGCTATCATGAGAGCTGGACGTCAAAGCGCCGCCCAGAGGAACCACAGGGGGGGGGGGGGCGCGCTCGGCGCACCCCAGATGGTGACCGGGGTAGGCGCACCAAGCGGCCGAAGGAGGTAAGTACGTGGCCGGCTGGCTATCGGACCTGGTTACACTGTGTGACACTCGCTAACCAGAAGACTTTACATGGTAAAGTAGTGTACAAGTCGGCGCTAAACGACATGTTCATGACTATGGGAATGAACAGAGCCACGGCTGAGATACTGACGGCATCATGGGCAGAGAGCACCAGGAAACAGTACATGCTTGTGCTAAGGAGGTGGGCCGCCCACTGTGAGATGCCCGGGATTAATGAGAAAAAAACCCACCCTGAATGAGGGCATAGCTTACCTGGAAAAGGTCTTCCCGGAGGGGGCAGCCAGAGCAACACTACTATCAGCATTCGTAACAATTGGAGGCAAACTGTTCAGAGAGCACCCACTGGTGGGGAGACTGCTGAAAGGCATAGGGAACCTAAAACCAGGGATCCCGAAATACGAGGCAGTTTGGGACCCAGCTCAGCTACTGTCCCACCTTAGGGAATGGGGGTCCACACAGCGACTAGATACGGAGAAGCTCAACAAGTGAACAGACAGCATGCCTGTTCCTACTGGCAACGGGCCAGAGACTACAAGCGCTAGGACAAATGAGGTGTGGGGAAATTCAATGGGCTGAGAACAGCTGCACCTTGTGGTATTCCACGAAGCTCAAGTCCAATGACCCAGTAAAAAACCCACTAATACTGACATTTCAGGAGTACGAAGTAGGGGAACTGTGCGTGTACGGACACTTGAAAGAATACCTGGGGAGGGCAGAACTAAAAGGCGGCATCACAGGAGACCCTCTCCAGGTATGTGTGATCGACAATGGCAGAAGCAGGGATGGATATGCAACACTTCACACCGTATTCCTGCAGGCACACATCGACCAGTGCCGCACTCAGGAAACAAGTTCCTATCGCAACCATACTCACAGCCATGGGGTGGGCAAGCGAGGGAATGTTCAGGCACTTCTAGAATAGGCCGATACGGGCAATCGAGCCCACAAACCTGATCGCGAACATTTGGGCCCAGGGCCACACCGAGTAACGAACACGGCATGCAAATAGTAAATGTAACACTTGTATCCAAGAACACACTGGGATGGGTGCCTAGCATGTAACTGGGCTAGAGAGCCACTTACAAAAAGAAATAAAAGCCTTAAGCAACAAAAGGGGAGTTGGTTGTTGTACTAAGCCTAATTTAAACACGGATAAAAACCAATAGAGGAGCACAGTTGCAATACAAAGTAGCGGCTGGCCCTCATGGCCTGATTACCATCATAATATAATATTCTGCTATTAACATGCAGCAGAATAGGGATTATTATGGTAAGAAAGAGGCCACGAGGGGCCAGCGGCCCACCCTATCAATCACTTACACCGCCCTACAATGACCGTGCACCCCTATTGCAGAAACGAAAAAAAAGGACGAGAGCTCGACTGACGCCACATCCTGTAGCCGCTGGCCCCTCGTGGCCTCTTTCTTACCATAATAGTCCCTATTCTGCTGCATGTTAATAGCAGAATATTATAAAGACCCCTTCGGAAAGAGTAGCCTATATGGTGGCAGCAGGTTTCCTCCAAAGAAATATGTCAGAATGACCATATGTTTGATGTCCAAAATCAATGTGCTCTAGAGGCGTCGTTAAATATAACCAGGTTGTCTTTTTAGCAGCCCTGTCACAGAGACAGGGTTGCGAGAGTAACTATATATATTATATAAGTGAGCAGGAGACATGAGGGTGCTGACGGTCATGGTGGGCATTGTGTGTGAGCAGTGTTGGAAGGCGAAGAATGGAATGGGGTTTAGTCTGTGTTACCATCACACGTCAACGATAATCAAACTATCCGATTTACACAGGTGATTTGTTAGCACCAACTGTCCGATTTACAGCTGTGATTTGTTTCACCAACTGTCCGATTTACATCTGTGATTTGTTAGCACCAACTGTCTGATTTACAGCTGTGATTTGTTAGTACCAACTGTCTGATGTTCAGTGGTGAATTGTTAGTAGCAACTGTCCGATTTACAGTGGTGATTTGTTAGTGCCAACTGCCTGATTTACAGCTGTGATTTGTTAGCACCAACTGTCTGATTTACAGCTGTGATTTGTTAGTACCAACTGTCCAATTTACAGCTGTCATTTCTTAGTACTAACTGGCCGATTTACAGCGGTGATTTCTTAGTACCAACTGTCCGATTTACAGCGGTTATTTGTTAGTGCCAACTGTTGGATTTACAGCGGTGTTTTGTTCGCACCCACTGTCCGATTTACAGCGGTGATTTGTTAGTACCAACTGTCCGATTTACACATGTGATTTGTTAGCACCAACTGTCAGATTTACAACTGTGATTTGTTACTGCCAACTGTCTGATTTACAGCGGTGATTTGTTAGTAGTAACTGTCCGATTTACAGCGGTTATTTGTTAGTACCAACTGTCTGATTTACAGTGTAATTTGTTAGTGCCAACTGCCTGATTTACAGTGGTGATTTGGTAGTACCAACTCTGATTTACAGTGGTGATTTGTTAGTACCAACTGTCCGATTTACAGTGTGGTTTGTTAGTGCCAACTGTCCGATTTACAGTGATTTGTTAGTACCAACTGTCTGAGTTGCAGCGGTGATTTGTTAGTGCCAACTGTCCGATTTACATTGGTGATTTGTTAGTACCAACTGTCTGATTTGCAGCGGTGATTTGTTAGTACAAACTGTCCGATTTACAGTGGTGATTTGTTAGTACAAACTGACCGATTTACAGCGGTGATTTGTAAGTGCCAACTTTTTGATTTACAGCGGTGATTTGTTAGCACCAACTGTCCGATTTAGAGCGGTGATTTGTTAGTACAAACTGGCCGATTTACAGCGGTGATTTTTTCATGCAAACTGTCCGATTTACAGGTGCAATTTGTTAGTACTAACTGTCCGATTTACAGCCGTGATTTGTTAGTACTAACTGCCCGATTTACAGTGGTGATTTGTTAGTGCCAACTGTCTGATTTAGAGTGGTGAGTTGTTAGTACCAACCACCCGATTTACAGGGGTGATTTGTTAGTACAAACTGTCCAATTTACAGCTGTGATTTACTGTCCGATTTACAATGGTGATTTGTTAGTACTAACTGCCCGATTTACAGCAGTGATTTGTTAGTACCAACTCTGATTTAGACTGGTGATTTGTTAGTGCCAACTGCCCGATTTACAGTGGTGATTTGTTAGTACAAACTGTCCGATTTACAGTGGTGATTTGTTAGTACAACCTATCCGATTTACAGTGGTAATTTGTTAGTACTAACTGCCCGATTTACAGTGGTGATTTGTTAGTACCAACTGTCCGATTTGCAGTGATTTGCTAGTACCAACTGCCCGATTTGCAGAGGTGATTTGTTAGTGCCAACTGCCCGATTTAGAGCGGTGATTTGTTAGTGCCAACTGCCCGATTTAGAGCGGTGATTTGTTAGTACCAACTATCCGATTTAGATCGGTGATTTGTTAGTACCAAGTGCCTGATTTAGAGCGGTGATTTGTTAGTACCAACTCTCTGATTTAGAGCGGTGATTTGTTAGTACCAACTTTGATTTACAGCGCTGATTTGTTAGCACCAACTGTCCGATTTACAGTGGTGATTTGATAGTGCAAACTGTCTGATTTACAGTGGTGTCTTGCTAGTTCCAACTGTCCAATTTACAGCGGTGATTTGTTAGTGCCAACTGCCCGATTTAGAGCGGTGATTTGTTAGTGCCAACTGTCCGATTTACAGCAGTGATTTGTTAGTACCAACTTTCCGATTTAGAGCGGTGATTTGTTAGTACCAACTGTCCGATTTAGAGCGGTGATTTGTTAGTACAAACTGAACGATTTAGAGGTGATTTGTTTCTACCAACTGTCCGATTTAGAGCGGTGATTTGTTAGTGCCAACTGTCCGATTTAGAGCGGTGATTTGTTAGTACAAACTGAACGATTTAGAGGTGATTTGTTTGTACCAACTGTCCGATTTAGAGCGGTGATTTGTTAGTGCCAACTGTCCGATTTAGAGCGGTGATTTGTTAGTACCAAGGTGGATCATCTGGGAGTCGTTCATCATCTGACACTGACACCGTGACACCTAACACATCTGGCTGTCAGGAAACACTGTCACGACAGCTGTGAGTGGGCGGCGCAATCGTAACCATGGCGACGAATTGTTCAATCGCTTTAGTTGAACAACTCAACACCAGGGGGACGGGACTTGCCACTGACAGTAAAAACTGATTTGACAAACTCAACAACTCAATAACACGCATCACTACGCACAGGGATGTGCTAGTGGTTGTTTGGTTGTTGGAGTTTTACATCCTGGCAACATCTAAGGTCATATCACAACGGGTACCGACTTCTGACAGTGGGCACTCATGGTGACTTTATAGTGCTGCCCCATTGGGAAATCAGGCTGCCGGCACCATGACCCGATATCCCACTCAGTCACATTATCCTGACTCCAAGCTAACCAGTCCTTGCCCTATCCTATTAATGTCGAACACCTGGCTAGGAAGCAACAAGTATCAATTTTATAAATCATTGGGTTTGACTCGACCAGGTACCAAACGCTCGGCCTTCCACACACGAGGCCCGCGCTCTACGGATTCGGCCAACGCGCCCGGTCGGGATGTGGTCGTGAGATGGTCCTGCAAAAGTCGGTGTGCAATAAAATAATACCCCCATCACACCAAATAGTTCTCACTACGTTCCTGAACATAGTAGCAACGTTTTACTAACTGCATTGACGGGAAGGACAGGGGGGTGCTCTAGAACTTTGAACATGTTCACAATTTTCAGCAGCCACGTTCTACCCCGTTATAGAACGGGGTCGGACGTTTTGAGAACTAGTTTGGTGTGATGGGGGTGTAAAGGGCAACTGGTAAAGGACTGTGTATACATGGGTACCTGGAGGATATCAATAATGTCACCCCCCCCCCCCCCACACACACACACCTACATACACCACGCACCATGTAGTGTCGTGAGCCCATGTGTGGTAACTTTATAGTGCTGCCCCAGTGAGATACCATCACGATGCCATATTCCTCTGGGTCATATTATCCTGACACTCAGCCAACGAGGCCATGTGCTATCCTAGCAATGCCGAGTGCCAAACAAGGTGGTGACAGTATAATTTGTGTAAGTTTTTTGTTTGACTCAGCCGTGGATCGAACCCGCGACTTCTCACACAGAAAGTGAAGCCCGACTCATTTGATACCCACTAATATGGCCGGAAGACCAGTGCCTCGGTGCTGACAATTCTTCGTTCTGAATGCAGCACACACATACAGGGTATCATGCAGCACACACACATATAGGTTCTAATGCAGCACACACATGTATAGGGTTTCATGCAGCACACACATATAGGGTATCATGCAGCACACACACATATAGGGTCTCATGCAGCACACACACATATAGGGTCTCATGCAGCACCCACATAGGGTATTGTGCAGCACACATATAGGGTCTCATCCAGCACACACACATATAGGGTCTCATGCAGCACACACACATACACGGTCTCATGTAGCGCACACACATATAGGGTCTCATGCAGCGCAACACATATAGGGTCTCATGCAGTGCAACACATATAGAGTCTCATGCAGCACACACACATACACGGTCTCATGCAGCACACACACATATAGGGTATCATGCAGCACACACATATAGGGTCTCATGCAGCACACACATACAGGGTCTCATGCAGCACACACATATAGGGTATAATGCAGCACCCACACATATAGGGTCTCATGCAGTACACACATATAGGGTATCATGCAGCACACACATATATGATCTAATGCAGCGCACACACATACATGGTATCATCCAGCGCACACGCATATAGGGTCTAATGCAGCTCACACACATACACGGTCTCATGCAGCACACACATATATGGTCTAATGCAGCACACACATATAGGGTATAATGCAGCGCACACACATATAGGATCTAATGCAGCGCACACACATACACAGTCTCATGCAGCGCACACACATTCACGGTCTCATGCAGCACACACACATACATGGTCTCATGCAGCGTACACACATACAGTCTCATGCAATGTGCACACATACACAGTCTCATGCAGCGCACACACATATAGGGTCTAATGCAGCGCACACACATATAGGGTCTCATGCAGCACACACATATATGATCGAATGCAGCACACACATATAGGATCTAATGCAGTGCACACACATAGGATCTAATGCAGCGCACACAGATATCCCTATATGCAGCACACACATTACTGCTGTGATTTCCTTCAAAACCTTATGAAGTCGGCACACTGAGTACCCTAGTAACTACTGAGTAGTTCTCTCGCCCAGTAACCATCCCCATGGCCCTAGCTAAACAAGGGTCGGTTATGGGAATACCCACATCACTTCGTAATATAATGTACTAGAAATATTGTTTAAAGTCCTTATCTCTGACGGCGGATATTCTTGGAGGGGGGGGGGTTGCTCTACTTTGGCCAATGCAAATAATGTACATCCGTATTGTTTAGATAAGCTATGCTTATCTCTGATATCCCTCTACTTGGGAGGGGGGGTGAATAAACAATGAATAATGTTACATTAAGCTCGCTTTGTTTAAAGTGCTTAATCTCTGTCCCCGATCCCTCTACTTGGGGGGGGGGGGGCGTGGAATAACCAATGAAGAATGTCATTAATATATTGTTTAAGTCGCTTATCTTGATATCCTCTTACTTGGGGGGGGGGGGGGGTGATTACCAATGAAATAATGTACTTTTATATATTGTTTAAAGTGCTTATCTTGATATCCCTCTGCTTGGGGGGGGGGGGGTGAATAACCAATTTGTCAATTGTATCATTATATTTATTAATTTAAAGTGCTTATCTCTGATATTCCCTCTACTTGGACGGGGGGTGAAGAACCAATTGTAATAATGAACATTAATATATTGTTTATAGTGCTTATCTCTGATATCCCTCTACTTGGGGGGGGGGGGTGAATATAACCATGTTCAAAACATGTACATTAATATATTGTTTTTAAACGTGCTTTTCTCTGTATCCTCTACTTGGGGGGGGGGGGGGTGAATAACCAATAAAATAATTTACCATTAATATATGTTTAAAGTCCTTGAATAACTAACTGGCTTACTTGGGGGGGGGGGGGGTGAATAACCAAGAAATAATGTACAAAATATATTGTTTAAAGTGCTTATCTCTGGTTATCCCTCTGACTTGGGAGGGGGAGTGAATAAACAATGAATAATGTACATTACTATATTGTTTTAAGTGCTTATCTCCTGATATCCCTCTACTTGGGGGTGGGGGTGAATACCAATGAAATAATGTACATTAAATATAATGTTTTAAAGTGCTTATCTCTGTATCCATCTACTTTGGGGGGGGGTGGGGGGGGGGGTGAATAACCAATGAAATAAATATGTACATTAATATATTGTTTAAGTCCTTATCTCTGATATCCCTCTACTTGGGGCGGTGGGGTGAATAAACCAATGATAAATGTATACATTAATATATTGTTTAAAGTGCTTATCTCTGCATTCCCTCTACTGGGGGGGGGGGGTGAAATAACCAATGAAATAATGTAAATTATTAATTGTTTAAAGTGGCTTTATCCTGATATCCCTCTACTTGGGGGGGGGGTGTGAGATAACCAAATGAAATAATGTCCATTAATATTTGTTTAAAGTGCTTATTCTGATATCCCTCTACTTGGGGGGGGGGGTGAATAACCAATGAAATAAATGTACATAATTATATTGTTTAAAGTGCTTATCTCTGATATCCCTTCTTGGGAGGGGGGGGTGAATAACCAATGAAATAATGTAATTTATATATTGTTAAAGTGCTATCTCTGATATCCCTCTTACTTGGGTAGGGGGGTGAATAACCAATGAAATATTGTACATTAATATATTGTTTAAGTGTATCTCTGTATCCCTCTACTTGGGGGGGGGGGGTGGAATACAATTAGTTTGATGAAATAATTGTACATTAATATATTGTTTAAAGTGCTTATCTCTTGATATCCTCGACTTGGGGGGTGGGTGAATAACCAATGAAATTAATGACATTAATATATATTGTTTTAAAGTGCTTATCTTGAATCCTCTACTTGGGGGGGGGGGTGTTGAATAACCAATGAAATAATGTTTTTTTATACATTAATATATTGTTAAATGTGCTTTTCTCTGATATCCCTCTACTTGGGGGGGGGGGTGAATAAACCAATGAAATAATGTACATTAATATATTGTTTTAAAGTGCTTATCTCTGATAATTGATAAACTTGGGGGGGGGGGTGGAATACCAATGAAATAAATGTACATTAATATATGTTTAATGTGCTTATCTTGATATCCCTCTACTTGGGGGGGGTGATTAACCAATGAAATAATGTACATTAATATAGTTTTAAGTGCTTATCTCTGATATTCCCTCTATTGGGGGGGGGGGTGAATAACCAATGAAATAATGTACATTATATATTGTTTAAAGTGCTTATTCTCTGATATCCTCTACTTGGGGGGGGGGGGGTGAATAACCAATGAAATAATGTTACATTAATATATTGTTTAAAGTGCTTATCTCTGATATCCCTCTATTTGGGGGGGGGGGGTGAATAACCAATGGAATTAATGTAATTAATGTATTGTTTAAAGTGCTTATCTCTGGATATCCCTCTATTGGGGGGGGGGGGTGAATAACCAATGAAATAATGTACATTAATATATTGTTTAAAGTGCTTATCTCTGATATCCCTCTACTTGGGAGGGGGGTGAATAACCAATGAAATAATGTACATTAATATATTGTTTAAAGTGCTTATCTCTGATATCCCTCTACTTGGGAGGGGGGTGAATAACCAATGAAATAATGTACATTAATATAGTGTTTTAAAGTGCTTATCTCTGATATCCCTCTACTTGGGGGGGGGGTGAATAACCAATGAAATAATGTACATTAATATATTGTTTAAAGTGCTTATCTCTGATATCCCTCTACTTGGGGGGGGGGTGAATAACCAATGAAATAATGTACATTAATATATTGTTTAAAGTGCTTATCTCTGATATCCCTCCACTTGGGGGGGGGTGAATAACCAATGAAATAATGTACATTAATATAGACTTTTAAAGTAGAATCGGGAGCTTTCTGTGACTGCCATTTAGTTTTGTTGCATTATCTCCCAATTTCTCAACTTTACACAAATATAGGTAAGCACACCGCACTGGCACCTCCACCTCCACAGTGATTCCGACTGCGCCACCTAGCGCCTTCCACCTGAATTAAGGGTCGGTGTCCCAGTGCGCACTGTGAACCGTGTAGAACGATGCGCCACCTGGCGCCTTCCATCTGAATCAGCGGCCGGTGTACCAGTGGGCACTGCGAACCCGGGGCGCCATCTACCGGCAGTCAGGGAGGCTGCACTGTTTGAGGACAGCGAGGACATCTGGTGTCGACCACAGGAACTTCCCTGGTACCTCCGTGGTACTTCCCTGCTACCTCCCTGCTACCTCCGTGGTACTTCCCTGGTACTTCCCTGGTACCTCCCGGGTACTTCCCTGGTACCTCCCAGGTACTTCCCTGGTACCTCCCGGGTACTTCCCTGGTACCTCCCGGGTACTTCCCTGGTACCTCCCGGGTACTTCCCTGGTACTTCCCTGGTACCTCCCTGGTAGCTACCCGGTACCTGCACGGTACCTCCCTGGTAGTTCCTTGGTACTTCCCTGGTACTTCCCTGGTACTTCCCTGGTACGTCCCTGGTACGTCCCTGCTACATCCCGGGTACTTCCCTGGCACTTCCCTGGTACTTCCCTGGTACCTCCCTGGTACTTCTCTGGTACCTCCCGGGTACTTCCCTGGTACCTCCCGGGTACTTCCCTGGTACCTCCCGGGTACTTCCCTGGTAACCTCCCTGGTACTTCCCTGGTACGTCCCTGCTACATCCCGGGTACTTCCCTGGCACTTCCCTGGTACTTCCCTGGTACCTCCCTGGTACTTCTCTGGTACCTCCCGGGTAC
>CM059194.1:82609333-82625391 GCA_030323885.1 Branchipolynoe longqiensis | reverse complement strand
CTTTCAGTTTGAGGTCCATGAACTACCTCACATCTCAGTTTGAGGTAAATGAACTACCTCACCTTTCAGTTTGAGGTCCATGAACTACCTCACAACTCAGGTTGAGGTAAATGCGCTACCTCACATCTCACTTTGAGGTAAATGCACTACATCACATCTCAGTTTGAGGTAAATGAACTACCTCACCTTTCAGTTTGAGGTCCATGAACTACCTCACATCTCAGTTTGAGGTAAATGAACTACCTCACCTTTCAGTTTGAGGTCCATGAACTACCTCACAACTCAGGTTGAGGTAAATGCACTACCTCACATCTCACTTTGAGGTAAATGCACTACATCACATCTCAGTTTGAGGTAAATGAACTACCTCACCTTTCAGTTTGAGGTCCATGAACTACCTCACATCTCAGTTTGAGGAAAATAAACTACCTCACATCTCAGTTTGAGGTAAATGAACTACCTCACATCTCAGCTGAAAAATAATGGGTAATTCCAGACGGGTTTATTCTACTTTCTCAAATCTTATCGCACTAAAAATACGAACCCTTCTCCTCCCGACACCGATATGTAACGTGCACGTACCTGGAACACAGACAAGAGCTCGTTAATATTCAAAGGAACAGCTTGCAGCTAAATGCTGGTTCACAAGTTCATGTGTAGAGTTGCAGAGTTCAATGGTTTTGAGTTTCTATCATTTTCTGAGATAAATATATCAGGTTGATTGGAATACCTAACCTTACGCTAACTTGGCAGATATTTGAAGTGTGAACATGCACGGTTAAGGTGGGCACGCTTGTCAAAACTCGGACCCCATAGGTTTCAGCGGTAACAGGTTCTATTAAATTGCCTGAACATGCCCTTCTATGCAGCACGCAATGCTGAATAAGTGCCGCGTATCCAAGCAGGATTTGTAGGTTCAAATGTTGATGAGTGTTTTACTTTAGGACATGTTATGCTTTTATCAGACTGCAATTTGACAGGATCGTTCCAGATGGAGCTTGGTGCCACTACTTTATGTTTGATTTAAACTTTGTGGGATGAAGCAGAACATTGTCAAAAACAAAGCATTCACCTCGATTGTAAGCGTCGCTATATCTTTGAGGATACAGCAATGTGTGAAGTAAAAATGATTATTTATGCAAATATGATTAAAAATGCTATTGATGGTCGGTTGTAGTTGCTAGAACATAAAACCTAAACAAGAAAGTTAGGTATGTGCGATAACATTAACAAATAACAGTCATAACACGGATAGTTAGGTATGTGCGATAACATTAACAAATAACAGTCATAACACGGATAGTTAGGTATGTGCGATAACATTAACAAATAACAGTCATAACACGGATAGTTAGGTATGTGCGATAACATTAACAAATAACAGTCATAACAGATAGTTAGGTATGTGCGATAACATTAACAAATAACAGTCATAAACACGGATAGTTAGGTATGTGCGATAACATTAACAAATAACAGTCATAACACGGATAGTTAGGTATGTGCGATAAATATAACAAATAACAGTCATAACACGGATAGTTAGGTATGTGCGATAACATTAACAAATAACAGTCATAACACGGATAGTTAGGTATGTGCGCTAACATTAACAATTAACAGTCATAACACGGATAGTTAGGTATGTGCGATAACATTAACAAATAACAGTCATAACACGGATAGTTAGGTTTGTGCGATAACATTAACAAATAACAGTGATAACACGGATAGTTAGGTATGTGCGATAACATTAACAATTAACAGTCATAACACGGATAGTTAGGTATGTGCGATAACATTAACAAATAACAGTCATAACACGGATAGTTAGGTATGTGCGATAACATTAACAAATAACAGTCATAACTGGATAGTTAGGTATGTGCGATAACATTAACAAATAACAGTCATAACACGGATAGTTAGGTATGTGCGATAACATTAACAAATAACAGTCATAACACGGATAGTTAGGTATGTGCGATAACATTAACAAATAACAGTCATAACACGGATAGTTAGGTATGTGCGATAACATTAACAAATAACAGTCATAACACGGATAGTTAGGTATGTGCGATAACATTAAGAAATAACAGTCATAACACGGATAGTTAGGTATGTGCGATAACATTAACAAATAACAGTCATAACACGGATAGTACAAACCTGACTTCGGGCATTTGCGCCGCGATTCCCTGACAACGCTAATCCTATGGGAGGACAATCCGGTCGGTGTAATAATCTCGGCTTGATTTGCGCTCGTTTTTGCCGATATCGCTTTAATCACTGAAAGAAATAAACGATATTCAACAATACATCAGCAGTCGGATATAGCCCTCGTGCCTCCAACATACATTATATAACGTCCTCACCTACTGAGTCACCTGTCCCATATATCATAAACAGTCAAACCTTTCTAACCGACCACCTCCACAGATCCATCACCCCCCCCTATATCGATTACTTTATTTGGGTCCCAAACGATCGCGCATAAAATAATACCATTGTAACGGTAAAAACTCCCTAAACGGACCACCTCCCTAAATGAAGCATATAAAGTCGGTGCCATGGGGGGTCGATTTAGAGAGGTTTTACTGTATCACCATTATCTCACAGATCACCATTATCTCACAGATCACCATTATCTCACAGATCACACACCATTGTTCAATCATGTTATATATTATTACTATTATTTATCACCGTTATTTCATGTGTATTGTGTCATCGTTATAATATTATATGATATATAGCTGAAATGTGATATAATAACACCACGGATATTTCACATCATGCTTATTTCATATATCACATTTGACTGTTAACATAGATCACAATTATTTCATATATCGAATCACATAGCATCGTTATTTCATATATAATATATAACCCATATTTCGTATATCATGTATATTGTTGTTTTATATATCACATTTCACCGTTGTTCTATATTAGTATATATAACATGTCCTGGTACCAATGGCAGGTCCCAGTGGGCTAGAACTGTCCCACATCGGGACCTCCTAATAGAATCTTAGATGTCGAGCTGGGCGCGCTCATGTATATCGTTGTTTTATATATCACATTTCACCATTGTTCTATATATAACATGTCCTGGTACCCAATGCCAGGTCCCAGTGGGGTAGAACTGTCCCACATCGGGACCTCCTAATAGAATCTTAGATGTCGAGCTGGGCGCGCTCATGTATATCGTTGTTTTATATATCACATTTCACCGTTGTTCTATATATAACATGTCCTGGTACCCAATGCCAGGTCCCAGTGGGGTAGAACTGTCCCACGTCCAGACTTCCTAATAGAATCTTAGATGTCGAACTGGGCGCGCTCGCCGAATCGGTAGAGCACGGGCCTCACGTGCAGGAGATCATTAGTTCGGTTCCCGGTCGAGTCAAACAAATGACTTATAAAGTTGATACTTGTCGCTTTCTAGACTGGCACTCGGCATTAACAGAATAGGGCAAGGACTAGTAGGCTCACTGTCAAGATAATGTGATGCAGTGGGATATTGGGTCATGGTGCTGGTGGCCTGGTCTCCCTTTTGGGGCACTATAAAGTCGCCATGAGTGCGCACTGCAACAAGTCAGTACCTGTCCTGATATGACCTTAGATGTTGCCAGGACGTAAAACCCCAACAACCAGCCAATCTTAGATGTCATTAGTACGTAAAACCCTAACAAACCCCCACTGACATGTGCCGTCTCTGTGCTTGCAGCCTGCCTCCTCCTCACACTTGGCGCCTCAGCCTTCTCCAAGGTGTCCAAGTCACGTGACGAGCAGAATCGCGCCGACCCTGAACTCTGCTCCCGATTGGTGGAGCGCATCTTCTACAGTCACGTGACCGTGCCGACGCCGCCCGACATCACAGGCGAGTGGACGTCAGAGAGGTGAGTCTTGTGGGTGCCATGTTGGGGCAGACCCGCATTGTGTGTGTTACATGAGGTGAGTCTTGTGGGTGCCATGTTGGGGCAGACCCGCATTGTGTGTGTTACATGAGGTGAGTCTTGTGGGTGCCATGTTGGGGCAGACCCGTGTTGTGCGTGGTACATGAGGTGAGTCTTGTGGGTGTCATGTTGGGGCAGACCCGCATTGTGCGTGTTACATGAGGTGAGTCTTGTGGGTGCCATGTTGGGGCAGACCCGCGTTGTGCGTGTTACATGAGGTGAGTCTTGTGGGTGTCATGTTGGGGCAGACCCGCATTGTGTGTGTTACATGAGGTGAGTCTTGTGGGTGTCATGTTGGGGCAGACCCGCGTTGTGTGTGTTACATGAGGCGAGTCTTGTAGGTGTCATGTTGGGGCAGACCCGCATTGTGCGTGTTACATGAGGTGAGTCTTGTGGGTGCCATGTTGGGGCAGACCCGCGTTGTGCGTGTTACATGAGGTGAGTCTTGTGGGTGTCATGTTGGGGCAGACCCATATTGTGTGTGTTACATGAGGTGAGTCATGTGAGTGTCATGTTGGGGCAGACCCGCATTGTGTTACATGAGGTGAGTCGTGTGGGTGCCATGTTGGAGCAGACCGGTGTTGTGTTGCATGAGGTGAGTCATGTGGGTGCCATGTTGGGGCAGACCCATGTTGTGTTACATGAGGCAGACCCGTGTTGTGTTACATGAGGTGAGTCATGTGGGTGCCATGTTGGGGCAGACCTGTGTTGTGTTGCATGAGGCAGACTCGTGTTGTGTTACATGAGGTGAGTCGTGGGGGCGCCATGTTGGGGCAGACCCATGTTGTGTTACATGAGGCAGACCCGTGTTGTGTTACATGAGGTGAATCGTGTGGGTGCCATGTTGGGGCAGACCTGTGTTGTGTTACATGAGGCAGACTCGTGTTGTGTTACATGAGGTGAGTCGTGTGGGCGCCATGTTGGGGCAGACCCGTGTTGTGTTGCATGATGTGAGTCGTGTGGGCGCCATGTTGGGGCAGACCCGCATGGTGTGTGTTGTGTTATGTGACCATTTTGGTGTATATATCTATACATTATGGCATTAGATTAGAGATGATGTAGCTTATAACTGAGACACCATTTAGTACAACATTCGTTTCAGGTTCTTTGATTTGCAAAAGCCGTGGTCAATAAACGTTTCCCGCAAAACCTGCTGCACCAAAAACCTCAATCCTCGTCACTGCTGTCAGAGCGCGGGTTGGTGGTGGAAGTCCTCTATGTGACTTTTCCACAGAGCATGCTGCACAGTGAGCTGCCACCATTAGTTCTTGCCACCGCCACCAGAGGGCGGCTCGGTGGTGAACGTCGCATATTTATCGGGGTGTCTCCCGGGTGACTACAACTAATTTATGCATCAGATGCTGGTGGAAAATGGCGGCCGATACGATTTATTTTTTTCAATTCAATTCTTTTATTTTAACTCTCTGCAAGGTATGTTTACAAAAAACGCAAATCGTATCGCAATTATGCGCAAATCCTGCTGAACATGGCGTGCTTTAGTTCCCCAGTAAAGTCTTACTGTTGAAGTAAAGTCTAATGCGGCTGTCACACTACGACGTAACGACGTCAACGTAGGGAGAACGTGAAGAACGTTGAACTTCTCGGCGTAGTATGCAAATTTGGGCACAAGTTGAACGTGGATGCAGCGTAGTGGACGAGAGAGTAACGTCGGTAAAGCGTAGTGATACCGTCATTCAACGAGAGAGGTCAACGTAATGACGCTGCCGGAACGTTATGAACGTTATTCCATCGCCAGAAGAACGTTACATGACGTTAGCTAGGATGAGACGTTGAACGTACGTTGAATGCACGTTCTCTGACGTTCTCCTGACGTTCTCCCGACGTTCTCCGGACGTTCTCCTGACGTTCTCCTGACGTTCCCATTACGCCGCGTGGGCATTTGCACTCGGTTTAATGTGGGTCAGAGTGTGGAACGTAGTGGGAAGTAGTGAGGACGTTTACTAACGTCGTTTAACGTCATTGAGTTCGCTGAAGTACAGAACGTACGGCGAACGTAAACCCTTACGTTCGAGCTACGTCGAAATTTTTGAACATGTCCAAAACCTCGACGTAACTCGACGTAATGTGACGTAGCTCGACGTCAGTCTAACGTCATTATGACGTCATCATAACGTAATCCAACGTACATCAACGTAATGACGAAATATCACCACGTTAGGGTCACGTTCGCTCATTACGTCGTAGTGTGACAGGGGTATTAGAGGGCAATGCACACACGGAACCGGCTACTGTTGAAGTGAAGTCTTAGAGGGCAATGCACACACAGAACCGGCTACTGTTGAAGTGAAATCTTAGAGGGCAATGCACACACGGAACCGGCTACTGTTGAAGTGAAATCTTAGAGGGCAATGCACACACGGAACTGGCTACTGTTGAAGTGAAGTCTTAGAGGGCAATGCACACACGGAACCGGCTACTGTTGAAGTGAATGAAGTATTAGAGGGCAATGCACACACAGAACCGGCTACTGTTGAAGTGAAATCTTAGAGGGCAATGCACACACAGAACCGGCTACTGTTGAAGTGAAATCTTAGAGGGCAATGCACACACGGAACTGGCTACTGTTGAAGTGAAGTCTTAGAGGGCAATGCACACACGGAACCGGCTACTGTTGAAGTGAATGAAGTATTAGAGGGCAATGCACACATGGAACCGGCTACTGTTGAAGTGAAGTCTTAGAGGGCAATGCACACACGGAACCGGCTGGTGATGAACCAAACATATTGTTTCCCATTTGTTTTCTGTTGTTATTAAAATATAAATACAAGCACAGCAGTTCCCAGAATGAGTGTATATCTTGACAAATGTTTCAGTGATTCAACAAGAAGGGGGCGAGGAGTTAAACGGAGATATATTTGGGGGGTGGGGGGGGGGGGGAGACTGGAGATGGGGGGTGGAAGTGGGGGGTTTGCGCCTGTACATTTCTGTGTGAATTACTGTGCCATGCTTCACTGAGCTCGTCTGTACATACAAGACTATTGCACCAGTTGCATCATTGCACCAGTTGCATCATTGCACCCGTTGCATCATTGCACCGACTGTCCCATTGCACCAGCTGTCCCATTGTACCAGCTGTCCCATTGTACCAGCTGTCCCATTGTACCAGCTGTCCCATTGTACCAGATGTCCCATTGTACCAGATGTCCCATTGTACCAGCTGTCCCATTGTACCAGCTGCCCCATTGTACCAGTGGTGCCATTGCACCAGCTGTCCCATTGTACCACCTGTCCCATTGTACCATCAGTCCCATTGTACCACCTGTCACATGGCACCAGCTGTCCCATTGAACCAGCTGTCACAATACACCAGCTGTCCCATTGCACCAGCTGTCCAATTGCATCAGTTGTCCCATTGCACCAGTTGTCCCATTGCACCAGCTGTCCCATTTCACCAGCTGTACCATTACACCAACACACCCGTTTTGCTGGTCACATTCATTTAAAGTGAAGGGCACGTATCCATAGCAACGCATGGCTAAATGGGAAATCTGTGTTGGTAATCGGAAGTGACTATCACTAAGTAGGTTGGGGGGAGTTTCACTGAGACTTCGCCGATAGTTGACAAAGTAAAGAACCACTGCGCCCTGACTGGACAGGCCGGCTGAGGGAGGAAGGCGCCCGCGTGTGGGCAGTGGTGGAACTACGCCCCGCACCAGCCCTACCGACACTTACACCAGTCAGTCTGCACGACACCTTAAGCCTAGGTCACACCTACCCGGATCAGGTAAAACAGGAAAACATTTGAGCCTTTTTGAGGGCAGCTGGACTGTACCACCTCATATAGTTTACGAAATAGATTCTATCAATTATTAATAAACCTTTTCTTTTTCTATGGAAATTTGTTTCCCTTGACCACAAATATATGATTGTGAGCTTTCTAATTTAATGAGTGTATATTGGCACATAATTGATTGTCTGCTTTTACATGTAAAAGCGATGGTTTGAACAAAAAACAAACATTTCTCGCCGTGAATATGGCCTATGCTGCCGACACGGCGTAAAGCAACCACCAATCAATCAATCAATCAATCAATCAATCAGATCAGGGGCTGGATGATGCCCGACCCGTGATCCATGGCTCATCCGTGGCTGGTCCTTGGTGGTCTTTGGTGATCCTTGGGGATCCATGGCTGGTCCGGCCTCATCTGGGGTCGACCCCGGATGTTTTAAAATGTTTCAAACGTTTTGATGGATGGAAGGATGGCTGTCTCCACGTCTGCTCGGTTGGCACCGGCTAGAGCGGCACAGTCGGCATGGTAATTACCATACAATCCTATATGCGAGGGGACCCATAGCAGGACTGTGTTGAGGTGTGCCTGATGTCTGGTGTGCCTGATGTCTGGTACCAGGTGATGAGCGGTTTAGAGTCATCCAACCCCATCTCCCTCGCCTTCTCCTCCCACGCACGCCTCTTTAATGTGGTGTTCTTGTAGGTGGTCGTCCTTTGACATAAATGTAGTCATTTAAGCGTAACCACTCCGACATCTCCATGTGCTGCTCACTTGTCAGAGCTAGAGCATCCAGCTTCTTGCACTTCACTGCCGTCTTCCCCTGTGACAACTGGACAGGTGGAGGCGGGGTCACAGCATGGGGAGGCGGCGACATGTCCCAGGCAGATTCCTCATCTGATGACAACCCCGAAGTTGAGGGTGACGGTGGTGGTCTTCTCCATGTTTTGGTGGCCACCTTGTGCATGGTGGGCTCCTTCTGCGCAACTCTCTTCAATGCTACTCTCTTCCCAGTTGGTTTGGTCATGAACCCTCCAGCGCGGCGCCGTCTTTTATACTCCGGGCTATCCGGGGGTAGTTTGGGGGTGGTCCAGGCAGTCCAGGGGTGCACCATGGATTGTCCGGGCTGTCCGGGGATGGTCCGGGACTGTTCGAGGGTCTCCAGCCCAGTCCGGGGATAATCTCTGGATACACCAGGGAGTCCGTGGGTGGTCCGGCTCAGTCCAGAGTGGTCCGTTTCAGTCCGGGGCGAACCGGCCTTTGGTCCATGGCTAGACCGTGGCTCGTCCGGGTAGGTGTGACAGCGAGACCAAAATAGTGATTTTTTACAGGGCTGTCCAGGACAGTCTGGGACATTCCGGGGGAGTGGTCTGGGGGAGTGGTCCTGGGGTAGTCCGGCTAAAAATCTGGGGCTCATCCGGGTAGATGTGACTTGGGTTTTATTACTGCCAGTCAGCGTCACGAGGGTCGGGCATGGCGCAGTAGCACCAAGACCAATTGTAAACGACGAAAATGTCAACCAAGGTGCTAAATTAATCACCTGTTAAGTGACCCCATTGCTAAATGACCGCGTTGCTCAGTGACCACAATGCTAAGTGCCCATGTTGCTAAGTGACCACATTGCCAAGTGACCTCATTTATAAGTGCCCAATCTGCTAAATGATCACATTGCTAAGTGACCACATTGTTAAGTGACCATGTTGAGAAGTGACCATATTGCTTAGTGACCACGTTGTTAAGTGACTGTTGGTAAGTGCACACATTGCTAAGTGGCAACATTGCTAAGTGACCACATTGCATAGTGACCATTTTGCTAAGTGACAGTGTTTCTAAGTGACCATGTCACTAAGTGACCATGTTTCTAAGTGACCACATTGCTAAGTGACCATTTTGCTAAGTGACCGTGTTGCTAAGTGACCATGTTTCTAAGTACACACGTCGCTAAGTGACCACATTACTAAGTGACCTCATTGCTTAGTGACCATGTTGCTAAGTGACCACGTTGCTAAGTGACCCATTGTTAAGTGACTACATTGCTAGGTGACCATTTTGCTAAGTGACCACATTGCTAAGTGACCATGTTGCTACCACATTGCTAAGTGACCACACTTCTAAGTGACCACATTGCTAAGTGATGATGTTGCTACCACATTGTTACCACATCGCTAAGTGACCACGTTGCTAAGTGAAAACGTTGCTACCACGTTGCTACCACATTGCTAAGTGACCACATTTCTAAGTGACCATGTTGCTACCACATTGCTAAGTGACCACGTTGCTAAGTGACCACGTTTCTAAGTGACCATGTTGCTCAGTAACCACATTGCTACCACGTTGCTAAGTGACCACGTTTCTAAGTGACCATGTTGCTACCACGTTGCTAAGTGACCACGTTGCTAAGTGACCACGTTTCTAAGTGACCATGTTGCTCAGTAACCACATTGCTACCACGTTGCTAAGTGACCACGTTTCTAAGTGACCATGTTGCTACCACGTTGCTAAGTGACCACGTTGCTAAGTGACCACGTTACTAAGTGACCAGCCCGTGGGTGGAGGAGAGCTGGTACTGCCGTCTCCCCCTGTTGTACACGGCGGGTTCGGCCACTTAATGCTGCTGTCACACTACGACGACAAGGGGATGATGACAGCCCGGCGACTGGGATTTTGTGAAATCACGACGACATATGCAAATTCGGGCTAAGTTGGACGACAATCGGACGACATCCGGACGACAAACGGGACGACAGCGGGACGACACTGTCTGTGTGTGTGTATGTGTGTGTGTGACTCTGAATCTCTGTGTGTGTCTCTATGTGTGTGTCTGTGTCTCTGTGTGTGTCTCTGTGTGTGTCTGTGTGTGTGACTCTGTGTCTGTGTGTGTCTGTGTGTGTGTCTCTCTGTGTGTGTCTGTGTCTCTGTGTCTGTGTGTGTCTCTGTGTGTGTCTCTGTGTGTGTGTCTGTGTTTCTGTGTGTGTGTCTCTGCAACAGAGACACCAAGACACAGAGACACACACACAGAGAGTGAGTGTGAGTGTGGGTGTGGGTGTGAGTCTGAGTGTGGGTGTGGATGTGGCTGTGGATGTGAGTGAGTGAGAGGGTGAGTGTGATAGTGAGTGTGAGTGTGATAGTGAGGGTGATAGTGAAGTGTGAGTGTGAGTGTGATAGTGAGTGTGAGTGTGAGTATGAGTGTGATAGTGAGTGTGAGTGTGAGTGTGATAGTGAGTGTGAGTGTGATAGTGAGTGTGATAGTGAGTGTGAGTGTGATAGTGAGTGTGATAGTGAGTGTGAGTGTGATAGTGAGTGTGATAGTTAGTGTGAGTGTGAATGTGAGTGTGAGTTTGTGTGGTTTATCGCACACACAGAGACACAGAGACACAACAGAGACACACACACAGAGACACACACACACAGACACACACACAGACACACACAGACACACACAGACACAGAGACACACACATAGACACACATAGACACACATAGACACAGACACACAGAGACACACACATAGACACACATAGACACACATAGACACATATAGACACAGACACACACCTAGACACAGACACACACCTCCGACTCTTTGATGAGTAGCTGACGACAGCGCGGCGACAGTGCCGCGGCAGTGCCGCGACAGTGCCGCGACAGTGCCACGACATCGCCTGTCGTCGCCTGTCGTCGAAGTTTTTCAACATGTCCAAAACGCCGACGACAATCCGGCGACAGGCAAGAAAATGGAGGTGATGCGGAGGTGTCGCGGCGACAATCAGGCGACAATCAGGCAACACCCGATGACACTCGACGACAGACCGGAAGTCGCTGTCGCTGGGCTGTCGTCGAGGCTTGTCGTCGTAGTGTGACAGCCACATAAGGCCGGCTATCGGCGACATCAATCCCGGCTCGAGTTGGGTGATCGGGTTGTGTCGGTCTGTGGGGGGGACGTGGCAGATAAGCCGTGGAGCCGATACCCGCTAGGCCACACTGCACCACCCCACCTCACACCCACCTTCTCCACACCTCACACCCACCTCCCCCCATCGCCTGCTCCCCACCTCCTCCCCGAACTCACACCCACCTCCTCCCCATCTCACAGGCAATCAGTCTCCAGAGATGATGAATTTTGCATAAATGTACCCAGTCGTAGCAAATGGCCGGGTCATAATAATCCTAATTTAATTTCCAATTGACGGACCGTCTACTTATTTACTTTCTCTCAAAATATCTTGGTATCTTTTCACACGGTGATTCACAAATCAAACAATTCAGCATCATATCTCACTCACCTCGTCCACACATGCTGCATCTATACTAGCACTAACTCACATTACATATTGCCACAACCAGGGCCCGTATGCATGGAGCAGTGTTAGCGGCATGTGGTGTTATCCCTCTAACACTGTATAGCTATCACCGTTTATCGGCGGCGGCGAAAACGTATGCATGGCGGCCTAAACGGTGAGGGTTAGCTAAATCTGAATGTATTTATAGATTTGGGAAATCCCTCTGCGTTTGTAGCCATATATTAGGCTCAAATCTATTGAATGCGATCATATTTAACAGAATTACATATGCAATAAGTGAAATTTCATCAATTTAACCCTAAATTCGAAGCGTTATTAAGGCTACCGCCGCATTGGCGGCGATATTAATAGTTATATTTTCGAATCGACGAACGTAATGTAAACAAATCGCCGCTGCCGCCGCTTCGACATCGCATTCCATACTGGTGGCGGCTGCGGTTTGTTTTTTGTACCTTCGTCGATTCGAAAATATAACTATTAATATCACCGCCATTGCGGCGGTAGCCTTAATAACGCTTCGAATTTAGGGTTAAATTGGTCTAGTTTCACTTATTTGGTAGCTAATTCTGTTAAATATGATCGCATTGAATAGATTTGATAACTAACACCGGCTGTAAACCAGCTATTTTCTGGTTTAACTTAACCTAGTTTAAGCTTGTGGTGTTAGGCCTAACACTGCTCCATGCATACCGACTTTTCGGCGCTAAACCAGAAATCCGGTCTAAACGCGCTTTGGCTCGCTAACACTGCTTCATGCATATGGCCCCTGTTGTACATCATATCTCACTCACCTCGTCCACACACCCTGCATGTACACTAACTCACATTAAATATTGCCACAACCAGTTGTACATCATATCTCACTCACCCACACACCCTGCATGTACACTAGCACTAACTCACATTACATATTGCCACAACCAGTTGTACATCATATCTCACCACACACCCTGCATTACACTAGCACTAACTCACATTACATATTGTCACAACCAGTTGTACATCATATCTCACCTCGTCCACACACCCTGCATGTACACTAGCACTAACTCACATTACATATTGCCACAACCAGTTGTACATCATATCTCACTCACCTCGTCCACACACCCTGCATGTACACTAGCACTAACTCACATTACATATTGCCACAACCTGTTGTACATCATATCTCACTCACCTCGTCCACACACCCTGCATGTACACTAGCACTAACTCACATTACATATTGCCACAACCAGTTGTACATCATATCTCACACACCTCGTCCACACACCCTGCATGTACACTAGCACTAACTCACATTACATATTGCCACAACCAGTTGTACATCATAATCTCACCTCGTCCACACACCCTGCATGTACACTAGCACTAACTCACATTACATATTGCCACAACCAGTTGTACATCATATCTCACTCACATCGTCCACACACCCTGCATGTACACTAGCACTAACTCACATTACATATTGCCACAACCAGTTGTACATCATATCTCACTCACATCACCCACACACCCTGCATGTACACTAGCACTAACTCACATTACATATTGCCACAACCAGTTGTACATCATATCTCACTCACCTCGTCCACACATCCTGCATCTACACTAGCACTAACTCACATTACATATTGCCACAACCAGTTGTACATCATATCTTACTCACATCGTCCACACACCCTGCATGTACACTAGCACTAACTCACATTACATATTGCCACAACCAGTTGTACATCATATCTCACCTCGTCCACACACCCTGCATGTACACTAGCACTAACTCACATTACATATTGCCACAACCAGTTGTACATCATATCTCACCTCACCCACACACCCTGCATGTACACTAGCACTAACTCACATTACATATTGCCACAACCAGTTGTACATCATATCTCACCTCACCCACACACCCTGCATGTACACTATCACTAACTCACATTACATATTGCCACACCCAGTTGTACATCATATCTCACCTCGTCCACACACCCTGCATGTACACTAGCACTAACTCACATTACATATTGCCACAACCAGTTGTACATCATATCTCACCTCACCCACACACCCTGCATGTACACTAGCACTAACTCACATTACATATTGCCACAACCAGTTGTACATCATATCTCACCTCGTCCACACACCTGCATGTACACTAGCTAACTCACATTACATTTGCCACAACCAGTTGTACATCATATCCACCTCGTCCACACACCCTGCATGTCACTATCACTAACTCACATTACATATTGCCACAACCGTTGTACTCATATCTCCCTCCCCACACACCCTGCATGTACACTAGCATAACTCACATTACATATTGCCACACCCAGTTGTACATCATATCTCACCTCGTCCACACACCCTGCATGTACACTAGCACTAACTCACATTACATATTGCCACAACCAGTTGTACATCATATCTCACCTCGTCCACACACCCTGCATGTACACTAGCACTAACTCACATTACATATTGCCACAACCAGTTGTACATCATATCTCACCTCGTCCACACACCCTGCATGTACACTAGCACTAACTCACATTACATATTGCCACAACCAGTTGTACATCATATCTCACCTCACCCACACACCCTGCATGTACACTATCACTAACTCACATTACATATTGCCACAACCAGTTGTACATCATATCTCACCTCGTCCACACACCCTGCATGTACACTAGCACTAACTCACATTACATATTGCCACACCCAGTTGTACATCATATCTCACCTCGTCCACACACCCTGCATGTACACTAGCACTAACTCACATTACATATTGCCACAACCAGTTGTACATCATATCTCACCTCGTCCACACACCCTGCATGTACACTAGCACTAACTCACATTACATATTGCCACAACCAGTTGTACATCATATCTCACCTCACCCACACACCCTGCATGTACACTATCACTAACTCACATTACATATTGCCACAACCAGTTGTACATCATATCTCACCTCACCCACACACCCTGCATGTACACTATCACTAACTCACATTACATATTGCCACACCCAGTTGTACATCATATCTCACCTCGTCCACACACCCTGCATGTACACTAGCACTAACTCACATTACATATTGCCACAACCAGCTGTACATCATATCTCACCTCGTCCACACACCCTGCATGTACACTATTTATTGCACACCAGTTGTACATCATATCTCACCTCGTCCACACACCCTGCATGTACACTATCACTAACTCACATTACATATTGCCACACCCAGTTGTACATCATATCTCACCTCACCCACACACCCTGCATGTACACTAGCACTAACTCACATTACATATTGCCACAACCAGTTGTACATCATATCTCACCTCGTCCACACACCCTGCATGTACACTAGTACTAACTCACATTACATATTGCCACAACCAGTTGTACATCATATCTCACTCGTCCACACACCCTGCATGTACACTAGCACTAACTCACATTACATATTGCCACAACCAGTTGTACATCATATCTCACTCTCACACACCCTGCATGTACACTATCACTAACTCACATTACATATTGCCACACCCAGTTGTACATCATATCTCACTCACCTCGTCCACACACCCTGCATGTACACTAGTACTAACTCACATTACATATTGCCACAACCAGTTGTACATCATATCTCACCTCGTCCACACACCCTGCATGTACACTAGTACTAACTCACATTACATATTGCCACAACCAGCTGTTCATCTTTGCTACTTTTTTACTAATTATAGTTTAGTTTTCATTTTACCAACACTTTCGCATCATTGCTACATAGTTTCCTTTGTTTTTGTTGTTGTGTTTTGATGTTTGTTGACAGTGTTTGCTAATTGTTTCTATGAACAGTGCACGACTTGGAGATGAAGTGGTCCCCGGGCAGAGAGCGCGGCCGGCCTGTGGGCGGTCACATCCGGACCGGGGTCACTCAGCCGGGGGGATGGGGTGGAGGGGGTGATGACTGAACCTGGCGGGTAATGGG
>CM059194.1:82552786-82608833 GCA_030323885.1 Branchipolynoe longqiensis | reverse complement strand
GGGCAGCAAACTGCCTGACCGAACTGAGGCTTTCATCTCCGGGACTTTGAAAATGACAATCCACTGTAATCACTCGAGGGGCCCTAAGGACGCAAACCCCAACTGGGCGCGATAAGCCGCTATCTCAGAGTCACAGATCACGTGGTGTAGACGGGTTGGACGCGGATTGTGTCATTTCCCTATAGTTTATCTGATAAGTCAATCAGAACCAGATCAGCGCATGCGCACCGGAGACGGAAATTAACACATCTCAACGTGGGGCCCCAACTGGGGTTTGAAGTCCCGTCACCACTCAGGGCCAGCCGAGTCGGGGCGGGCTCTCACTTACTGCAAGAGGGGAGGGGGGGGGGGGGAGTTGTGATAGTCGTGGGTGGTTGTGGGTGGGGATACGCGTGCAGACATGCACACACGCACAGAGACACACACATATAGACACACATATGCACACAGACACACATGCACACAGACGCATGTATATACACAGACACACCAATAGGCAGACACACAGATATACATGCAGACACACACAGACACATACATACATGCACACATGCACATGGACACACACTTATAGACGCACATATGCACACAGACACACATGCACACATACAGACGCATGTATATACACAGACACACACACAGACACACACCAATAGGCAGACACATAGATATACATGCAGACACACGCAGACACATACGTACATGCACACATGCACATGGACACACACCTATATACACACATATGCACCCAGACACACATGCACACATACAGAGGCATGTATATACACAGACACACCAATAGGCAGACACACAGATATAAATGCATAGACACACACTGACACACAAATATACACACATGCATACACACACACACCTATAGAGACACATATGCACACAGACACACATGCACACATACAGACACATGTATATACACAGACACACACCAATAGGCAGACACACAGATATACATGCACAGACACACACAGACACACACAGACACACATATATACATGCACACACAGACACACACCTATAGACACACATATGCACAGACACAGATGCACACATACAGACTCGTCTATATACACAGACACACACCAATAGGCAGACATACAGATATAAATGCATAGACACACACATACACAAATATACATGCACACACACAGAGACACACACATATAGACACACATATGCACACAGACACACATGCACACATACAGATGCATGTATATACACAGACACACACCAATAGGCAGACACACAGATATACATGCATATACAGACATACACATATATACATGCACACACACAGACACACACCTATAAACACACATATGCACAGACACGCATGCACACATACAGACTCATACACAGACACACACGGACACACACACATGTGCGCACACAGACACACACCAATAGGCAGACATGCAGATATACATGCAGACACACAGACCACATATACACATGCTTAGACACACACAGACACACATATATAATGCCTAGACACACACAGATACACATATGTGCATGCATAAACACACAAATACAACCACACCAGCTTTTAAAACATTATTGTTATTAACTACAAATATGTATTAAGATTAGTCTGGAATACAGTCAGGGTCACCTCCGTTTTACTACACATTCACATGCAGCTTACCTCCGCTTTACTACACATCCACAGGCAGCTTACCTCCGTTTTAATACACATCCACAGGCAGCTTACCTCCGTTTTACTACACATTCGCAGGCAGCTTACCTCTGTTTTACTACACATTCAGAGGCAGCTTACCTCCGTTTTACTACATGTTCACATGCAGCTTACCTCCATTTTACTACACATCCACAGGCAACTTACCTCCGTTTTCCTACACATTCACAGGTAGCTTACCTCCGTTTTACTACACATTCGCAGGCAGCTTACCTCTGTTTTACTACACATTCGCAGGCAGCTTACCTCCGTTTTACTACACATTCACATGCAGCTTACCTCCGTTTTACTACACATCCACAGGCAGCTTACCTCCGTTTTACTACACATTCACAGGCAGCTTACCTCCGTTTTACTACACATTCACAGGCAGCTTACCTCCGTTTTACTACATGTTCACATGCAGCTTACCTCCATTTTACTACACATCCACAGGCAGCTTACCTCCGTTTTACTACACATTCACAGGTAGCTTACCTCCGTTTTACTAACCATTCCAGGCGCTTACTCTTTTACTACACATTCACAGGCAGCTTACCTCCGTTTTACTACACATTCACATGCAGCTTACCTCCATTTTACTACACATCCACAGGCAGCTTACCTCCGTTTTACTACACATTCACAGGCAGCTTACCTCCGTTTTACTACACATTCACAGGCAGCTTACCTCCGTTTTACTACACATTCACAGGTAGCTTACCTCCGTTTTACTACACATTCGCAGGCAGCTTACCTCTGTTTTACTACACATTCACAGGCAGCTTACCTCCGTTTTACTACACATTCACATGCAGCTTACCTCCGTTTTACTACACATCCACAGGCAGCTTACCTCCGTTTTACTACACATCCAGCAGCTACCTCGTTTTACTAACATCACAGGCAGCTTACCTCCGTTTTACTACATGTTCACATACTTACCCCATTTTACTACACATCCACAGGCAGCTTACCTCCGTTTTACTACACATTCACAGGTAGCTTACCTCCGTTTTACTACACATTCACAGGCAGCTTACCTCCGTTTTACTACACATTCACAGGCAGCTTACCTCCGTTTTACTACACATTCACAGGCAGCGTACCTCCGTTTTACTACACATTCACAGGCAGCTTACCTCCGTTTTACTACACATTCACAGGCAGCTTACCTCCGTTTTACTACACATCCACAGGCAGCTTACCTCCGTTTTACTACACATTCACATGCAGCTTACCTCCGTTTTACTACACATTTGCAGACAGCTTACCTCCGTTTTACTACACATTCACAGCTAGCTTACCTCCGTTTTACTACACATTCACATGCAGCTTACCTCCGTTTTACTACGCATTCACAGGCAGCTTACCTCCATTTTACTACAAATTCACAGGCAGCTTACCTCCGTTTTACTACACATTCACAGGCAGCTTACCTCCGTTTTACTACACATTCACAGGCAGCTCACCTCCGTTTTACTACACATTCACAGGTAGCTTACCTCCGTTTTACTACACATTCACATGCAGCTTACCTCCGTTTTACTACACATTCACATGCAGCTTACCTCCGTTTTACTACATTCACAGGCAGCTTACCTCCGTTTTACTACACATTCACAGGTAGCTTACCTCCGTTTTACTACACATTCACATGCAGCTTACCTCCATTTTACTACACATTCACAGGCAGCTTACCTCCATTTTACTACACATTCACAGGCAGCTTACCTCCGTTTTACTACACATTCACAGGTAGCTTACCTCCGTTTTACTACACATTCACATGCAGCTTACCTCCGTTTTACTACACATTCACAGGTAGCTTACCTCCGTTTTACTACACATTCACAGGCAGCTTACCTCCGTTTTACTACACATTCACAGGCAGCTTACCTCCATTTTACTACACATTCACAGGTAGCTTACCTCCGTTTTACTACACATTCACATGCAGCTTACCTCTGTTTTACTACACGTTCACATGCAGCTTACCTCCGTTTTACTGCACATCCACAGGCAGCTTACCTCCGTTTTACTACACATTCGCAGGCAGCTTACCTCTGTTTTACTACACATTCACAGGCAGCTTACCTCCATTTTACTACACATTCGCAGGCAGCTCACCTCCATTTTACTACACATTCCCAGGCAGCTTACCTCCGTTTTACTACACGTTCACAGGAAGCTTACCTCCGTTTTACTACACATTCACAGGCAGCTTACCTCCGTTTTACTACACATACACAAGCAGCTTACCTCCGTTTTACTACACGTTCACAGATAGCTTACCTCCGTTTTACTACACATTCACAGGTAGCTTACCTCCGTTTTACTACACACTCACAGGCAGCTTACCTCCGTTTTACTACACATTCACAGTGACCGTAACTCCTTTTTACTACACATCCACATGCAGCTTACCTCCGTTTTACTACACATTCACAGTGACCTTAACTCCGTTTTACTACACATCCACAGGCAGCTTACCTCCATTTTACTACACATTCACAGTGAGGCTACCTCCGTTTTACTATACATCCACAGGCAGCTTACCTCCGTTTTACTACACATTCACAGGCAGCTTACCTCCATTTTACTACACATTCACATGCAGCTTACCTCCGTTTTACTACACATTCACAGGCAGCTTACCTCCATTTTACTACACGTTCACAGGCAGCTTACGTCCGTTTCACTACACATTCTCAGGCAGCTTACCTCCGTTTTACTAGACATTCACATGCAGCTTACCTCCGTTTTACTACACATTCACAGCCAGCTTACCTCCGTTTTACTACACATTCACAGGCAGCTTACCTCCGTTTTACTACATATCCACAGGCAGCTTACCTCCGTTTTACTACACGTTCACAGGCAGCTTACCTCCGTTTCACTACACATTTCCAGTGAGGCTACCTCCGTTTTACTACACATTCACAGTGAGGCTACCTCCGTTTTACTACATATTCACAGAGGTCTACTGTTGTGCTTTGTGGCCGTGGTATTTGAGCTGTGGTGATTACCAACATTGAGGACGTGTGGAGGGTGGCCTATACTTAGTGACTTCGGTGTAGAGTATAACGAGCTGGTAAATGTGCCATCACTCGTCATTAGGTCCAATCACAACACGACACCGCCGGACACTGATGTAGGTATACCACACACACACACACATCCCTTAACACATCCTCACGCCTACACCCAACACACACTCCACACACACAGTCCACACCCACTCGCACCCCCACCCAATTCACACTCCACACACACTCACTCACCCAATCCACATCTACACCTCATACCTCCTCATAGTCACACCCATCCACATTCCACACCTCTGCACACAGCCCACACTCACTACCTCCCACCTCCTACCCCTAACCTAGCGCCTACCTCCTACCCCTAACCTCCGACTCCTAACCTAGCGCCTACCTCCTACCCCTAACCTCCTACCTTCTTACCCCTACCACCTACCCCCTACCTTCTGCCTCACCTCCCACCTCCTACCCCTAACCTCCTACCCCTAACCTAGCGCCTACCTCCTACCCCTAACCTCCTACCTCCTACGCCTAACATCCTACCTCCAACACCTAACCTCCTACCTTCTCCCCCTAACCTCCAACCTTCTCCCCCTAACCTCCTACCTCCTACACCTAACCTCCTACCTCCTACACCTAACCTCCTACCTCCTACACCTAACCTCCTATCCCTAACCCCCTACCTCCTACCCCTAACCTCCTACCTCTAACCCGCTACCTCCTACCCCTACCTCCTACACCTAACCTCCTACCCCTAACCTCCTACCTCCTATTCCTAACCTCCTACTTCTAACTCCTACCCCTAACTCCCTACCTCCCTACCTCCTACCCTTAACCTCCTACCTCCTACCTCACCTCCTACCTCGTACTGCCTACCCCTAACCCCCTACCGTCTACCCCCTACCTCCTACCGCTAACCTACCTCCTACCCCTCACCTCCTACTGCCTACCTCCTACCTCACCTCCTACCCATAACCCCCTACTTCCTACCCCATACCTACCTACTACCTCCTACCCCCACTCCCACACGCCTCCCAGCATACATTCCCACCCAACACCGATCGCAACAGGTAAGCCGTGAGGTAATGAAAGCAAACACCGGTTTGTGGGAGAGTTTACTGAGTTACAGAGACAGGTAAGCCGTGTGATGATGAAAACAAACACCGGTTGGTGGGAGAGTTTAGTGAGTTACAGAGACAGGTAAGCTGTGAGGTAATGAAAGCAAACACCGGGATGGTGGGAGAGTTTAGTGAGTTACAGAGACAGGTAAGTCGTGAGGTAATGAAAGCAAACACCGGGATGGTGGGAGAGTTTAGTGAGTACAGAGACAGGTAAGCCGTGTGGTAATGAAAGCAAACACTGGGTTGGTGGGAGAGGTTAGTGAGTTACAGAGACAGGTAAGCCGTGAGGTAATGAAAGCAAACACCGGTTTGTGGGAGAGGTTAGTGAGTTACAGAGACAGGTAAGCCGTGTGGTAATGAAAGCAAACACCGGTTTGTGGGAGAGGTTAGTGAATACAGAGACAGGTAAGCCGTGTGGTAATGAAAGCAAACACCGGTTGGTGGAGAGTTTAGTGAGTTACAGAGACAGGTAAGCCGTGTGGTAATGAAAACAAACACCGGTTTGTCGGAGAGTTTAGTGAGTACAGAGACAGGTAAGCCGTGTGGTAATGAAAGCAAACACCGGTTTGTGGGAGAGTTTAGTGAGTACAGAGACAGGTAAGCCGTGTGGTAATGAAAACAAACACCGGTTTGGTCGGAGAGTTTAGTGAGTACAGAGACAGGTAAGCCGTGTGGTAATGAAAGCAAACACCGGTTTGGTGGGAGAGTTTAGTGAGTACAGAGACAGGTAAGCCGTGTGGTAATGAAAGCAAACACCGGTTTGTGGGAGAGTTTAGTGAGTACAGAGACAGGTAAGCCGTGTGGTAATGAAAGCAAACACCGGTTTGTGGGAGAGGTTAGTGAGTACAGAGACAGGTAAGCCGTGTGGTAATGAAAGCAAACACCGGGTTGGTCGGAGAGTTTAGTGAGTTACAGAGACAGGTAAGCCGTGAGGTAATGAAAGCAAACACCAGTTTGTGTGATAGGTTAGTGAGTTACACAGACAGGTAAGCCGTGTGGTAATGAAATCAAACACTGGGTTGGTCGGATAGTTTAGTGAGTTACAGAGACAGGTAAGCCATGTGGTAATGAAAGCAAACACCGGGTTGGTCAGAGAGGTTAGTGAGTACAGAGACAGGTAAGCCGTGTGGTAATGAAAGCAAAGACCGGCTTGGTCGGAGAGTTTAGTGAGTACAGAGACAGGTAAGCCATGTGGTAATGAAAGCAAACACCGGGTTGGTCAGAGAGGTTAGTGAGTACAGAGACAGGTAAGCCGTGTGGTAATGAAAGCAAAGACCGGCTTGGTCGGAGAGTTTAGTGAGTACAGAGACAGGTAAGCCATGTGGTAATGAAAGCAAACACCGGGTTGGTCAGAGAGGTTAGTGAGTACAGAGACAGGTAAGCTGTGTGGTAATGAAAGCAAACACCGGGTTGGTCAGAGAGGTTAGTGAGTACAGAGACAGGTAAGCCATGTGGTAATGAAAGCAAACACCGGGTTGGTGGGAGAGTTTAGTAAATACAGAGACAGGTAAGCTGTGTGGTAATGAAAGCAAACACCGGGTTGGTGGGAGAGTTTAGTGAGTTACAGAGACAGGTAAGCCGTGTGGTAATGAAAGCAAACACCAGTTTGTGGGACAGGTTAGTGAGTTACAGAGACAGGTAAGCCGTGTGGTAATGAAAGCAAACACCGGTTTGTGGGAGAGTTTAGTGAGTACAGAGACAGGTAAGCTGTGTGGTAATGAAAGCAAACACCGGGTTGGTGGGAGAGTTTAGTGAGTTACAGAGACAGGTAAGCCATGTGGTAATGAAATCAAACACTGGGTTGGTCGGAGAGTTTAGTGAGTACAGAGACAGCTAAGCCATGTGGTCATGAAAGCAAACACCAGTTTGTGGGAGAGGTTAGTGAGTTACAGAGACAGGTAAGCCGTGTGGTAATGAAAGCAAACACCAGTTTGTGGGAGAGGTTAGTGAGTTACAGAGACAGGTAAGCCGTGTGGTAATGAAAGCAAACACCAGTTTGTGGGAGAGGTTAGTGAGTTACACAGACAGGTAAGCCATGTGGTAATGAAAGCAAACACCGGGTTGGTGGGAGAGTTTAGTGAGTTACAGAGACAGGTAAGCTGTGTGGTAATGAAAACAAACACTGGGTTGGTCAGAGAGGTTAGTGAGTACGGAGACAGGTAAGCCGTGTGGTAATGAAAGGAAACACCGGTTTGTGGGAGAGTTTAGTGAGTACAGAGACAGGTAAGCCGTGTGGTGATGAAAGGAAACACCGGGTTGGTCGGAGAGTTTACTGAGTACAGAGAGAGGTAAGCCGTGTGGTAATGAAAACAAACACCGGGTTGGTCGGAGAGTTTAGTGAGTACAGAGACAGGTAAGCCGTGAGGTAATGAAAGCAAACACCGGTTTGTGGGAGAGTTTAGTGAGTTACAGAGACAGGTAAGCCGTGAGGTAATGAAAGCGAACACCGGTTTGTGGGAGAGGTTAGTGAGTTACAGAGACAGGTAAGCCGTGAGGTAATGAAAGCAAACACCGGGTTTGTGGGAGAGTTTACTGAGTACAGAGACAGGTAAGCCGTGAGGTAATGAAAGCAAACACCGGGTTTGTGGGAGAGTTTAGTGAGTACAGAGACAGGTAAGCCGTGTGGTAATGAAAACAAACACCGGGTTGTGGGAGAGGTTAGTGAGTTACAGAGACAGGTAAGCTGTGTGGTAATGAAAGCAAACACCGGGTTGGTGGGAGAGGTTAGTGAGTTACAGAGACAGGTAAGCCGTGTGGTAATGAAAGCAAACACCGGGTTGGTGGGAGAGTTTAGTGAGTTACAGAGACAGGTAAGCTGTGTGGTAATGAAAGCAACCACCGGGTTGGTGGGAGAGTTTAGTGAGTTACAGAGACAGGTAAGCTGTGTGGTAATGAAAGCAAACACCGGGTTGGTGGGAGAGGTTAGTGAGTACAGAGACAGGTAAGCTGTGTGGTAATGAAAGCAAACACCGGTTTGTGGGAGAGTTTAGTGAGTTACAGAGACAGGTAAGCCGTGTGGTAATGAAAACAAACACCGGTTTGTGGGAGAGGTTAGTGAGTTACAGAGACAGGTAAGCCGTGAGGTAATGAAAGCAAACACCGGGTTGGTGGGAGAGTTTAGTGAGTTACAGAGACAGGTAAGCCATGTGGTAATGAAAGCAAACACCGGGTTGGTGGCAGAGATTAGTGAGTACAGAGACAGGTAAGCTGTGTGGTAATGAAAGCAAACACCGGGTTGGTGGGAGAGGTTAGTGAGTTACAGAGACAGGTAAGCCATGAGGTAAGGAAAGCAAACACCGGGTTGGTGGGAGAGGTTAGTGAGTACAGAGACAGGTAAGCCGTGAGGTAATGAAAGCAAACACCGGTTTGTGGGAGAGGTTAGTGAGTTACAGAGACAGGTAAGCCGTGTGGTAATGAAAGCAAACACCGGGTTGGTGGGAGAGTTTAGTGAGTACAGAGACAGGTAAGCTGTGTGGTAATGAAAGCAAACACCGGGTTGGTCGGAGAGTTTAGTGAGTTACAGAGACAGGTAAGCCGTGTGGTAATGAAAGCAAACACCGGGTTGGTGGGAGAGGTTAGTGAGTTACAGAGACAGGTAAGCCATGAGGTAATGAAAGCAAACACCAGGTTGGTGGGAGAGGTTAGTGAGTACAGAGACAGGTAAGCCGTGAGGTAATGAAAGCAAACACCGGTTTGTGGGAGAGGTTAGTGAGTTACAGAGACAGGTAAGCCGTGTGGTAATGAAAACAAACACCGGTTTGTGGGAGAGGTTAGTGAGTTACAGAGACAGGTAAGCCGTGTGGTAATGAAAGCAAACACTGGGTTGGTGGGAGAGGTTAGTGAGTTACAGAGACAGGTAATCCATGTGGTAATGAAAGCAAACACCGGGTTGGTGGGAGAGGTTAGTGAGTACAGAGACAGGTAAGCCGAGAGGTAATGAAAGCAAACACCGGGTTGGTGGGAGAGTTTAGTGAGTACAGAGACAGGTAAGCCGTGAGGTAAGGAAAGCAAACACCGGTTTGTGGGAGAGGTTAGTGAGTTACAGAGACAGGTAAGCTGTGAGGTAATGAAAGCAAACACCGGTTTGTGGGAGAGGTTAGTGAGTACAGAGACAGGTAAGCCGTGAGGTAATGAAAGCAAACACCCGTTTGTGGGAGAGGTTAGTGAGTTACAGAGACAGGTAAGCCATGTGGTAATGAAAGCAAACACCGGGTTGGTGGGAGAGGTTAGTGAGTACAGAGACAGGTAAGCTGTGTGGTAATGAAAGCAAACACCGGTTTGTGGGAGAGTTTAGTGAGTTACAGAGACAGGTAAGCCGTGAGGGAATGAAATCAAACACCAGTTTGTGGGAGAGGTTAGTGAGTTACAGAGACAGGTAAGCCATGTGGTAATGAAAGCAAACACCGGGTTTGTGGGAGAGGTTAGTGAGTTACAGAGACAGGTAAGCCGTGAGGTAATGAAAGCAAACACTGGGTTGGTGGGAGAGGTTAGTGAGTACAGAGACAGGTAAGCCGTGAGGTAATGAAAGCAAACACCGGTTTGTGGGAGAGGTTAGTGAGTTACAGAGACAGGTAAGCTGTGTGGTAATGAAAGCAAACACCGGTTTGTGGGAGAGTTTAGTGAGTTACAGAGACAGGTAAGCCGTGTGGTAATGAAAGCAAACACCGGGTTGGTGGGAGAGTTTAGTGAGTACAGAGACAGGTAAGCTGTGTGGTAATGAAAGCAAACACCGGGTTGGTCGGAGAGTTTAGTGAGTTACAGAGACAGGTAAGCTGTGTGGTAATCAAAGCAAACACCGGGTTGGTGGGAGAGGTTAGTGAATTACAGAGACAGGTAAGCCGTGAGGTAATGAAAGCAAACACCAGGTTGGTGGGAGAGGTTAGTGAGTACAGAGACAGGTAAGTCGTGAGGTAATGAAAGCAAACACCGGTTTGTGGGAGAGGTTAGTGAGTTACAGAGACAGGTAAGCCGTGTGGTAATGAAAACAAACACCGGGTTGGTGGGAGAGGTTAGTGAGTTACAGAGACAGGTAAGCCGTGTGGTAATGAAAGCAAACACCGGGTTGGTGGGAGAGGTTAGTGAGTTACAGAGACAGGTAATCCATGTGGTAATGAAAGCAAACACCGGGTTGGTGGGAGAGGTTACTGAGTACAGAGACAGGTAAGCCGTGAGGTAATGAAAGCAAACACTGGGTTGGTGGGAGAGTTTAGTGAGTACAGAGACAGGTAAGCCGTGAGGTAAGGAAAGCAAACACCGGTTTGTGGGAGAGTTTAGTGAGTACAGAGACAGGTAAGCTGTGAGGTAATGAAAGCAAACACCGGTTTGTGGGAGAGGTTAATGAGTTACAGAGACAGGTAAGCCGTGAGGTAATGAAATCAAACACCGGTTTGTGGGAGAGGTTAGTGAGTTACAGAGACAGGTAAGCCATGTGGTAATGAAAGCAAACACCGGTTTGTGGGAGAGGTTAGTGAGTTACAGAGACAGGTAAGCCGTGTGGTAATGAAAACAAATACCGGGTTGGTGGGAGAGGTTAGTGAGTACAGAGACAGGTAAGCCGTGAGGTAATGAAAGCAAACACCGGTTTGTGGGAGAGGTTAGTGAGTTACAGAGACAGGTAAGCCATGTGGTAATGAAAGCAAACACCGGTTTGTGGGAGAGGTTAGTGAGTTACAGAGACAGGTAAGCCATGTGGTAATGAAAGCAAACACCGGTTTGTGGGAGAGTTTAGTGAGTACAGAGACAGGTAAGCCGTGTGGTAATGAAATCAAACACTGGGTTGGTCGGAGAGTTTAGTGAGTTACAGAGCCAGGTAAGCCATGTGGTAATGAAAGCAAACACCGGGTTTGTGGGAGAGGTTAGTGAGTTACAGAGACAGGTAAGCCTTGAGGTAATGAAAGCAAACACTGGGTTTGTGGGAGAGTGTAATGAGGCTGTCAACTCCTCTTCACAGCCAACTCACACAAGCCGCCAGACGCAGGTGTCACGCTTGCGTGGCGCAACCCGCGCCGAGCGCGCAGCTGCAGCATCGTCATAGCCACATTAGTTGTTGTTTGTTGTTTTACGTCCTAGCAACATCTAAGGTCATATCAGGACGGGTACCGACTTGTGACAGTGCGCACACAGGGCGACTTCATAGTGCTTCCCCACTGGGAGACCAGGTCACCAGCACCATGACCCAATGTTCCACTCAGGCACATTATCCTGATACTGAGTTAACTAACCCTTGCCCTATCCTGATAATGCAGAGCGCCAGATTAGGTAGCGACAAGTATCAATTTTATAAGTCATTGGTTTGGTTTATTCAAACTCCCGGACTCCCGCACGGGAAGCCTGCGCTGTACCGATTCGGCAACCTCGTCCGGTACATATAGCCACATTTGACTGCGCATATTGCACGTGACGCAGGGTGCACTTGTTGGTGTGGCTGGCTTTAACTGCACATATTGTGCACATGATCCAATTCCCATTGTGGGTCACTACCATCCTGCCACCATCTTCCCAGACAATCGGTCCAGTCGACACCACGCATAGTGAAATACAAAACTGCTCCATTTGTGTCCCCTGCTTGTAAATCAGCGAGGGGCATTAATTAAAAGTTGTAAATAAATCGTGCATCTCACTGCCTGTTCTCCACACCCAGCCCCGCCCCTCCCCTCCCCCGCCTCTCCCCTCCTCTCCCCGCCCCTCCTCTCCCCCTCCCCCATCCTCTCCCCTGCCCGCCCCTCCCCTCCCGCCCCTCCCCTCCTCTCCACTCCCCTCCCCTCCCCGCCCCAGCCTCTCCCGCCCCCAGTCGCTCATGCGTGACGAGAATTGAACGGGGTTCGATTTCAGCCCGCACCTTCATTCGTGCGAAACCAGACGGGATGGCCGAGTGGTTAGAGCGCCCGCCCGCTCACCATCCCCGATCACACTCATTCAGTCAATGCAACTCCACAATGAATCGACAAGACAGCATCCTGGTCAGGGAGCCAGACTAGACAGCATCCTTGTCACGATACCAGATTAGACAACATCCTGGTCATGGTACCAGATAATACAGCATCCTGGTCAAGATACCACACAAGACAGGATCCTGGTCACGATACCACACAAGACAGCATTTTGGTCATGGTACCACACAAGACAGCATCCAGGTCACGATACCACACAAGACAGCATCCTGGTCACGGTACCACACAAGACAGCATCCTGGTCAAGATACCGCACAAGACAGCATCCTGGTCAAGATACCACACAAGACAGCATCCTGGTCACGATACCACACAAGACAGCATCCTGGTCACGGTACCACACATGACAGCATCCTGGTCATGGTACCAGACAAGACAACATCCTGTTCAAGATACCACACAAGACAGCATCCTGGTCAAGATACCACACAAGACAGCATCCTGGTCAAGATACCACACAAGACAGCATCCTGGTCAAGATACAACACAAGACAGCATCCTGGTCACGATACCAGACTAGACAGCATTCTGGTCACGATACAACACAAGACAGCATCCTGGTCAAGATACCACACAATACAGCATCCTGGTCATGATACCAGACTAGACAGCATCCTGGTCAAGATACCACACAAGACAGCATCCTGGTCATGATACCACACAAGACAGCATCCTGGTCAAGATACCACACAAGACAGCATCCCGGTCACGATACCAGACTAGACAGCATCCTGGTCACGATACCACACAAGACAGCATCCTGGTCACGGTACCACACAAGACAGCATCCTGGTCATGATACCACACAAGAGAGCATCCTGGTCATGATAAGACATAAGTCAAGTGCCTAATCAAGGCCTAGGGAAAGGCATTTTGGAAGAATCAGGGATACTGCGCCTAGAGCGGGACTCAAATGAATAGTACTAAGAGGGCGAGGTGGTCGTGAGGGTACAGCGCCCACTTTACATGCGGGAGGTTGTGGGATCAATCTCCAACCAAACAAATCAAGACTATAAAACCTATCATTGTTTCTTCCATACGTCGTACTTGGTATTAGTAGGATAGAGCAAGTCAAAATATTGCGACGGAGTGGGATATCGGAACATGGAGTTGGTCACCCCAACCATTAATTTTGTTTGTTGTATATTTCTGGGGGTAAGTGTGCTTATTCATTTCTGAGCGCCGAAGCATTGGTCTTGCAGCCAATTTTCAATGTATGGCATGTATACGTCACTTCCGAGAAGTCAGGGAATGTGGCCACCTAGCCGCTAGCCAACCCCGACTGGACGCAATGGCCAAATCGGTAGAGCACAGGCTTCCCATAAGTTTGAAACATGGTCGAGCCATACTTATTGCTACCTAGCCTGGCACTCTGCAGTCATACTCATAGACAGGATGGGGCGAGGACTGGTTAGCGCAGTGTCAGGATAATGTGACTGAGTGGGATATCGGGACATGGTGACGGCAGCCTGGTCTCCCAGTGGGGCAGCACTATAAAGTCGCCATGAGTGCGCACTGTCACAAGTCGGTACCCATACTGATATGACCTTAGATGTTGCAAGGATCGGAAACCCCCAACCGACAAACAGAGCCCCCAGTCAGATCCAAGTAACCCTGAGATAGCACCTAGACAGCACCTACACAACCCCATGTCAGTCCCTTAGTCTATCCCAGACAACCTCTAGGCATCCCAATGGCAGCCCCATGGCAGCCCCTAGAGAAGCCCTAGTCAGGTCCTGGCTATGCCTAGGGTGGCGATCCCAGAAGTGAGTTACACATGGAATGTGTACTTTGTGATATTTGACCAATTATCACAAGTCGTGCACATTCTGATATTACCTTGCAGTTTGCTGTGAATGTAAAACCCCACAAACAAAAACCAATTTAGTAAACCACCTTACAAGGCACAGTTCTACTAACCCCCGCCCCCCCCCCCACCCCGCTGAACCCGTCCCGCTACCCGCGGTGCCAGACCACACCCACGGCGTGCCACACATCACGCCTCCCACACTCTTCTACTTCCCCTCATCACCCCTGGAGCAGCCCCCTGCCGTCCGCCGCACCCCGCCCCACCCACTACCGGGCGGCCCTACCGCCCCGCCCCCTACCGCCCCAACCGCCCCGCCCCCTGCCGCCCGCCGCCCCCCGCCCCACCCACTACCGGGCGGCCCTACCGCCCCGCCCCCTACTCCCCCACCCGCCCTCTACCGCCCGCCCCCTGCCGCCCGCCGCCCCCGCCCCACCCACTACCGGACGGCCCTACCACCCGCCCCCCTACCGCCCCCCGCCCTGCCGCCCGCCGCCCCCCGCCCCACCCACTACCGGCGGCCCTACACCGCCCGCCCCCTACCGCCCCGCCCCCTGTCGCCCGCCGCACCCGCCCCACCCACTACTCGGCGGCCCAAACCGCCCCGCCCCCAACCGCCCACCACCTGTCTACCACCCCGCCCCCCTGCCCGCCCGCCGCACCCCGCCCCACCCACTACCCGGCGGCCCTACCGCCCCGCCCCCTAACCCCACCGCCCACGCCCGCCCTCTACCGCCCCGCCCCCTACCGCCCACCCCGCCCTCTACCACCGCCCCCCGGCCCCTCTACCGCCCCCGCCCCCTACCGCCCCGCTCCCTACCGCGCCCCACCCCCCCTGCCCCCTACCGCCCGGCCTCCTGCCCCCTACCGCCCCGCCCCCTGCCGCTCGCCCGCCCCCTACCGCACCGCCCCCTGCCCCCTACCGCCCCGCCCCTACCGGCCCTCCGCCTACTGCCCCAACCCCCTGCCTACCGCCACTACCCCTACCGCCCAGGCCCCTACCGGCCCATCCCGCCCCGCCCCCTGCCACCCGCTCCGCCCCCTGCAGGCCGCCCCTACCCCTGCCGGCAGACTGTCAGTGCTGGGGGTGATTCATTGCTCTAGGGTTTCATAGGGGGCGCTATTACGGCTGGTCCCGGCCTGTGACCCAGTTTCCGGCGCCGGACGCCGCGTCTCGTCCCAGGCCGCTCTGCGCAAACGCAGCGGCCAAATGTCGTCTGCACCAACCCGGCACTGACAAATGTCGTCTGCGCTTAATTAAAAACCCTGCCAACGTCGGTGGTTTCCAAGGGGACGTCGCCCTGTCTCTATTGGTGCCGCCTGGTTGGTCGAGTGGGGCTTTACGACCGCGCAACGTATGAGGTCAAATGATAATGAAATACTTCAAAGCCTAATGCCAGGTACACACCTACCGTTTATCCACACCCACCTACCGTATACGATCTAAAACTGGTCGTTTCGCGCACAAAAATCGCTAGGTGTGCGCTCCCCGCGCACACCTAACGATTGCGATTCACGACTAAAAACTCAGTTTTAGGGGTAAAACGGGCCGATTACGATTGCGATTCGCGATTCGAAAAATGAATCGGCCCGTTTTCAGTTTTAAGCGGGTCGGGTCGAGTCGCGAGTTTTAGTACGCGAATCGTATACGGTAGGCGTGTACTTGGCATAACACTGAGTTATTTGCTGCCACATACTTATATCAAAGAGAATACATTGTGTTTGGCAATTCGCTTTGGAAAACGTGATGACACTCTGTATTCTGACTGTTGGCGGGTTGATGGAAATGGGAAATGTTGCACCAGAGCAGGATTCGAACCCGCACTTCTTGCTATTCCGGGACTAGCCTGCTGCCTAGGCTCTCTGGTGCAATCATCCCATCCACGCCCACTGCCTATGTGGGTCTTTGCCTAAGGTCAATGCACACCCATATATGGGCTTCTACCTGACACCGGCAGTGACCAGTGAACCCCGCCATGCCAGGGATCGAACCCGCGACCCGCCGCACGGAGCGAGTCGCCATGAGTGAACACTGTCAGAAGCCAGTACCCAGTTTGTACATATTACCAGGATCTAAAAGCCCAATAGTTTGTTTAACGACCCCCCAACACCAAAAGTAGACATCGGCTATTGGGGGGTTAAACCCCAATAAACAAACCTGTTAACTAACATGTCCACTTTGGTGGTCTGTTCGATATGTGAGTGCATCGCTTATTGTGGTGTCCACTATACCGGAATGTCCACTATGTGGGAGAGTCCACCCTGCTAATCGGGTCAATGTGGCGTCAGTGCCCCTATTGTACACTAAGTAGGCGGATCCACCCAGAAGGCTAAGTGACCTCAGGTAAACACAGGCCCTGCTCTGTTACATAGTCAGCAAAGAAGACTTGTTAGTAAATGTGGCCTGTGTCTGAACGTCTTTGTAGGGTGGGACGCCCTGTCGGGGTGTGGAGGCCCCGCACAGGTGAATGAAGCCCTTTGTGGGGTGGGACTCCCTGTCGGCGTGTGGAGGCCCCACACAGGTGAGTGAAGCCCTTTGTGGGGAGGGATTCCCTGTCAGTGTGTGTGGAGGCCCCACACGCTTGTTCCTCCAGTGAGTGAAGGTTTTTGTAGGGTGGGACTATCCTTCCAGTGAGTGAAGGTCTTTGTGGACGGGACTGTTCCTCCAGTGAGTGAAGGTCTTTGTAGGGCGGGACTGTTCCTTCAGGTGAGTGAAGGTCTTTGTGGGGCGGGACTGTTTCTCCAGTGAGTGAAGGTCTTTGTAGGGCAGGACTGTTTCTCCAGTGAGTGAAGTTCTTTGTAGGGCAGGACTGTTTCTCCAGTGAGTGAAGGTATTTGTAGGCGGGACTATTCCTTCAGGTGAGTGAAGGCCAGGTGAGAGCATTGAAACCAAAGTCGCCCTGAGGAGGTAAACCTGCGAGAAACGCTGTACAAACACTGCAGCAACACGCGCCTTACTCTTTCCTGCCTGGTTTGTGTTGCAATAGAAATTACATACAAAGCCTCACTTACATGTCTGAAAATATACATATTGCGCCGAGAGCAGGTTTTGAACCCAAACCTCTCTGTGGCTCCTTCCTTGCCTTAGAGGTCAGTGCAGACCACTACACATAGACGATCTAGACGATAGGATAGATCAGTTGATAAAACTGAAAAAGTAAGAATGGATTAAATTGTATGCAAACAATGATGAGCATGGTTTCTTGTTTACTCCCTATCTATACGACCTGTTAATACAGACACACACATCACACAGACTGCAATGAGCCCCACTACCGCATGATGGCTGTGGCAACTACACTGACTTCTGTTGCTCAAAAGTAGCAAGAGGTGGCAGCACGCTAGCAGGAACAGTCCCTCGGGTAGACTGTTCCACCCAGTGCCAGCAGCCGCCCAATGAGGGAGGTTACCTGCTGCCCAGTCATTCTATTCTGACCATTGGGGAATAAACGAAGGAGCGCCCTGGGGTTTGACGATTTGAGGCAATGTCAGTGTTACTCTTTATTCCACAAGTGGAGTATGACATGTTCCATCACATTTCACCAAGTGCTTCGGATGGAGACAACCTATGCCTTCAGGAACAGATCAGCCGCAACAGTTGCCTCCAAGAGATTGATTGATTGGTGGTTTCTTTACGCCTAGTCGGAGCATAGGCCATATTCACGGCGAGAATTGTTTTGTTTTTTTATCCAACCCTCGCTTTGACAGACTGCAAAAGCATACAATCAGCCTCCAAGAAAAGACCTGTAGAAGAAAACGGATGCTGAAAATGACAGACTCGGAGTGTCGGTACGTCATGTGTGCAAAGAAGCGAAAGCTCGGCAAGGGTAATAGGAAGAAAAAGATAATGGGATATAAGCCAGCATCTGCTACCCGTCCACAGCTCGTCCTCTGTACCTTTGCACTCAGCTACAAAACATGCACAATGGATATCAGACGTTGTTCAAAGGCCTTGCAGAAACAAGCAAAATAATGCACGAAGAAACTGCGCCCCCAGATTCATGAGGAAAGTGTTAGACGCACTTTTCAACTCATTCAGAGCAGCAGCGACTGGAAACAAATAAACATTTAAAGTGGCAAAGTCCCATCGTCTGCAATTTCTGGCATTTTTGTTGAGTTGATTGTTATAAGCGGCCTTACTTTAGTTGTTGTTGTGTGTGTGTGTGTTTTTTTGTGTTCTGGTAAATATGTTTATTCTGCTGAATAAGTCTTTTGTCAGGGCCGAAGCACTGGTCTTCCAGCCACTTTTCAATTCAGGCTTATTTAACCAAAATGTATATAGAATAAGGTATACAATAACTGTTGACGTTTTGCACTGCACCTATCGGCAAACTCAATGCATTGTCAATGGCCGTGAGCAATCTTCATACAGAAAAAGTGAAAAATCTCTAAAACCACACCACCCAGGAACGAACTGCTTGGAACACATACAGCAAACATGTTTAACAAACAGATTATATTAAATTGATAAGGTTAGGGTTCTACATTTCTATTACTTTTGAATAAAACTGAGGTTTTGCACTGAGTGTACCGACAAACTCAATAGCAGTGTGCATTCGTTCTGCAGCCAAGCTGCGCGCACATACACAATGTTCATAAACATTGAAAGGGGTCTATCGTGTCAGTTTTGGCGTGCTTGCCAAAGTTAATTTCCCATGTTCACACTTTAAATATCTTGAAAGTTAGTCATTTAAAATAAAAACTACTTCAAAGGAAAGTAAGGTACAAAACCATCGAACTATGCAACTTATTAATGTGATTTGATAAGTAAGGACACCTTTTAATTGTGGACAACTGGTCCTCCTCGTTCTACTGCGCGTTGCCGTATCCTACCAATGCCAAATGCTAGCTTGTGACACGCATTCATGTGTATGTCATTGTTTGACCCAAATATGCTTCAAACTCAGGGGTTCAAATCTCACGACCTACACAAACGGGAGGCGGACGCTCTACTCATTCGGTCATCCCGTCCGATATTCCCAGGTATTAGAAGAAATAGAACAACAAGAACGCACACAATTACCCCAATCAAAGTGTACAAATTAAACGCGTTTGCCTCGTTGGTAGTCTTAGTTTGATTAATGTGTCTTTGGTTTGAGATATCCGTGTAAAGCTATGGCGGCTGAAGGTGGTCGAACTGTCGAGCCGTGCAGTGTGAGTGACATGCGGGTCGAGTGCATCAGCAGTGGGTTGTCGACCCGGCTGGGGCCGGTGCCTAAATGTGCGGTGGTGGCGGGGTGTGGCCTGTGGGGGCTGGTTTAGGAGATGCACGGTGAGCACACACAACTTGGACTTGGTGTTTGTCTGTGAAGTTTGCGGGCGCACACACGGCACAGAAGGGGACCGCACTGACATCACACCTCTCTTGTAACATTTATTAAAAATATACGGATTTTCGGTTCGGAATTATATATTGGCAGAGAGCATTATTATTCTCGGGCAACGGAGTGGGGGCCAAGGTTATGTACCAGAAAAGCAATGGGGGCCCCACTCGCTGTGTGACATATGAGACTATGTGGAAAGTATGATAGACAACACATAGTGCCCGAGATTATGATGAGATGTTCCTATATAAGAGACAGTTAATCTTTGGTAAAATGTTCCCTCTATGCACCAGTAAGAGTGCAAGTGGAGGAGAAGGACATTTTTAATATATATATTTATTGTAACTGTCTGCAACTACCTGTTACCACAGGACCGATGGGCAAGCACACCCAGCAACTCTGCACACATTATGGACACCACCTGCAGCTGGGGTTGAGTGACAGCTGCCCCTATTAGTATTAGGGCATCACCCCAAGGCTGTGGAGGGTGTCTGATTGGCTGGCTGTGGGAGGCCCAGTCACCCGCACCCCTTTGCCCCACCTGACCGCACAAGCCTCATTCTGAGATAGATTATTCTAGAAACTCTGATCTATATGATGCTCCAGGCACTACTAATTCACTCTACTCTTCACTCTTGAGAGAGACTCATTCTTCTCTTGGCCAGGAACTCAGACACTCTGTCTGAGGCTCCACCTTTCATATACAAACTGAGGGTGATACTGATAGATCGCTAGTAGGTGACCAGGAGTTGATGCCAATAAAGCACAACTTCTTCAATGTCAATCTTGCGCCACTTGTCTTCCCTTTCTTTCTTATGAGTTTGTTGGAGAAAGGCATCAGGTGTGAACTGACAGACAGTTGTCAGAACGCACCTGGGAAGAGTAAGTGGTGTATCTGGGGCTCAGACGGCCGAGCATTCCAGTTATATTACAATTTGTTTGTGAAGTTTGCGGGCACACACACGGCACAGAAGGGGACCGCACTGACGTCACACCCCTCCTGTAACATTTGTTTGTGAAGTTTGCGGGCACAGACACGACACATAAGGGGACCGCACTGACGTCACACTGCTCTTGTAACATTTGTTTGTGAAGTTTGCGGGCACACACGCTGTACAGAAGGGGACCGCACTGACGTCACACCTCTCTTGTAACATTTGTCTGTGAAGTTGCGGGCACAGACATGCCACAGAAGGGGACGCACTGACATCACACCTCTCTTGTAACATTTGTCTGTGAAGTTGCGGGCACAGACACCACACAGAAGGGGACCGCACCTCTCTTGTAACATTTGTCGGTGTCTGTCTGGCCTCCACAGAAGGGGACTGTACTAGCTAGCACCAGCACTGACTGCCCGTGTGGTAGAGAAGAGGACGCTACTGGTGCCATTACTCTTGCCACCTGTGTGTGATGATGCAGTAGGTCCCGGGGCCATTCGCTTCTTGCAGTGGGGTGCTAAAATATTCAGTTATTGACAGGGGAAATCTCCATTTTGAGGAACTGGCGCGCCTACCCCACCCCGCCCCCCACCCCACCCCACGAGGTGCACTGTGGGTAGAGTCTGGGGCGCCTGGCAGAGTTATTCAGAACGAGTCGACTCATGTCCAGACGCCATGGCCGAATGAGGTCGGCACTCACCTCCCGCGCTGCAGGTGGTGGGTTCGAACTCAAACTGCAGACCGAGGCAAAGCAAAGACTTAAAAGTTTCAGAGTCTGATGGCTTCTTGTAATTTTCTGAGATCAGTACATTAAGTTTATCGCTATAATCTACGTTACTTTGAGTAAGTTTGATTTAAGATTACTAACTTGGCAGGTATGTGGAGTGTAGGACGTGCACAATTAATGTCGGCATGCTTGTCACATGTCTGACCCCATAGGCTTCAGCAGCAACACATTGGCTCCCTATGCCGTTCTGTACAGCAACACATGTTTAATATGTGCACAAGTATCTACATTGGACATGCAGGTTCTAATTTAAGTCGGTACTTTGCTTCTTTTTTTGTCCTTTTTTTTGTGACAAGTTTTTTATTCTGCCCATAACGTATAAGCTCCCGTGAGGGTGCTTGTTTTCAATGCTGGACAGCTGTGATACTCGATTGGTCTGGTCCCGCACTCAGGAATGTTTAGCTGATCTTTCTCGGGCCAACCGTTTGCGGTTTTGGGTGTTAGTAGTTTATATATTAGTTTTTTTTTTAATTTTCAAAACTTTTTCCTAACCTGTATATGATAACTTAGCCTACTATGTACACCTACGCAGATGACATACAGGCCTGCAGGAGAGGATTCCATCCCATTGTGGTTTGTTACAGCATCCTTTCACCTATGCCCTGTCCTTAGATAGTACACCAGTGTGCCAGAACACCCCTGGAACCTTAAGGACTGTGACTAGGTGGGATGGTTGGGTTGTATGGTTAGCCATTTTGTATTTCAGGGTGAATCGGATGCATGACCGTGGCCTGCCCTGTTCTGCTTCAGGTTGTGCCAGTACACATGCCCAAACTGACTGCGCCCTATGGTTATAGTCCGTATTTGTAATATCTACCATCTTTTCTGGCCTGTCTTTTGCTTTTCGTGCCAGAACACAGCAAGCAGTGACTTTGCCCAAGAAAAGGTGAGATATTGTTCCTTCAGTAGGTGGTTGTGTATTATGTTTTCTTTAAGGACCTTTTATAGTGGTCCATGCTTTTGATTGCCCGTTGTTGTGTGGGTTGATTATTCCAGGCATGTGCCGCCATGGCAAATACACTTCTCTCATAAATCTTTGTGTTACTTATTGCTGTCAGTAGCACACAAGACAGCATCCTGGTGTCCTTACGGGGGGTTGCTGTGTAGCCTGGTTTTATGGTGTAATGGTGTGCTAGTATTTTGAGGTGCGTTTCCCTTCTACTCATTAGCAGTGTTGCATTGCATTTTGTGTGTAATTCTATTGTGGGATATCTTTTGTGCCCCTGAAGGCATACTTTGAGGGATCTATTTTGTAGCACCTGTAGTTTGTTTAATAGTTTTGTATTTCCTCCTATGTATACTACATCGCCATAGTCAAAGTAGGGGAGGATCATGCCTTTATATATTTTAATTGCCATGCTTTCTCAGTCATGTAGTATCTCAGTTTAGCCAGTAGCCATATTTTATGGTTTACTTTTTTGATAGTATTTGTTATGCAGAGGTCATAATTTAGGTGTCTGTCTAGATCCACTCCCAGATATCGGTAGGTGTCTACTTGTTCCAGTTTGGAGTTTCCCAGAAGACACTTTATTTTATCGTTACTCGTTAGCCTGGTACCAAATAGTACTGTTTTTGACTTGCTGTTGTTTATGGTTATCCTATTTAGTTGGCACCACTCGATTAGTTTTTTAGTGTTAGATTCAGTTTCATTTCTATTTCTTCGGTTGTTTTGCCTGTGGTATATACCACAGTATCATCTGCATATAGTTGGATGTTTTCAATTTCTAGCCAGTTGTTTAGATCGTTAATATATATGAGGAAGAGAAGTGGCCCCAGGTCTGACCCTTGGGGTACTGCACAAGTTATCTTTCCCTCATTGGATATGGATCCATTTACTGTGGTGCATTGCTTTCGGTTTTCTAGATAGCTCGCTAGCCATTTTCCTGTTACTCCTGTTATTCCCATTTGGGTTAGTTTACTCCTTAGGATAGGATGGTCCACCATGTCAAAAGCTTTGCTGAAGTCTATGAACGCTGCACCCACTAGGTTCTTTTTATTGATACTGTTTGCAATATCGGTTATTAAGTTAGCAATTGTTTTTATTGTCGAGTGTTTTTTTCTGAAACCGCCCTCTTTACTGTTTAATATTTTGTGTTCGTTTAGGTGGTCCATAATATGTCTATGCAATATTTTTTCCATTAGTTTACCAGGCAGTGGGAGTATGGAGATCGGTCTACGGTTTCCCAGACCCGGTTTATCCCCTCCTTTGTGGAGCGGTGTTACTTTGTCTAGTTTCCAGCCATCCACATAAGTACCTTCTGTGAACGATTTGTTGTATAGATCACATATAACATCTGGGATGCATCCGAATGCATCTTTCAATACTATACTTGAGGTATATTCAATGCCCGAGGGCTTGTTGCAATCAAATGATTTATGAGCTCACTTATCTCTTTTATTGTGGTTGTGCAATCTCCAATGTTTGCATTTAATTGTGGCGCTTTCGTGGTCCAGTTTGTGTTGAACTGTTTGGATAGTTTGTTGCTCCTATGGTAGAAAAATGTTTGTTCATTATATGAGCAGTATCATTGTTGCTGATTTCCATTCCCTCGTTGTTGTAAAGGGTAATCGATTCTTTATTTTTATTATTTGGTATTACTTTTAGTATTTTCACATTGTTCCAGAATTTGTGTGAGTTTTTTCCCCATTGTTGGTCTTGTTTGACAATGTACCGTCGTTTGGCTTTTTAGAAATGTGATGCTTTCATCTGACTGTGCAACTATAAAAACGTACACTTGTCATGGCACGTCGCATTACTAGGATAGGACAAGGACCAGTGGAAGGAAGAAGACCAACCACCCACGGATGAAATAGGTGGTATGTGTCCTGACGCTTCCTTTGGCCACTAGATGGCGCCACCCTTGGGGCGAGCCGCTTATATAGTTTCCCTGTGTTTTGTATTTATGTATCGTGTGCACCACTTTCTCCTTGGTCTCCATCATCGCGCCCCCTGTCAGATTAGTTCGTGATGACGCACTACCTGTGCGCATGTCTCATGACCGCTCTTTGAGCGTTGTAAACAGATCACGTGACATGGTCCTTATCTGGGGTCTGTCAGGCTGTCACCCGCTATCTGGTCAGGGGGTGAAGGCAGATGTGTGTTTGGAGTTGTTGTTTGTTTGATGTTGTCTTACGTCCTAGCAACATCTAAGATCATATCAGGACGGGTACCGACTTTTGACAATGGGGAATCAGGATGCCAGCACCTGCCCCGATTTCTCACTCAGTAACATTATCCTGACACTGAGCCAACCAGTCCTTGCCCTATCCTAATAATGCCGAGCGCCAGGCTAAGAAGTGACAAGTATCAATTTTAAAAGCATTGGTTTGACTCGACCGGGAACCGAGCTCCCGACCTTCTGCGCGCTCTACCCATTAGGCCACCGCGCCCGGTGGGTGTGTGTGGAGGGGGTGGGGGTGCTGGGGGGGAGATGTGTTTGTGGGAGATGTGTGTGTGGGATGTGTGCGTGGGAGATGTGTGCGTGGGAGATGTGTGTGTGGGAGATGTGTGTGTGGGAGATGTGTGTGTGGGAGATGTGTGTGGGGGATGTGTGCATGGGAGATGTGTGTGGGGGAGATGTGTGTGTGGGAGATGTGTGTGGGAGATGTGTGTGTGGGAGATGTGTGTGTGGGAGATGTGTGTGTGGGAGAGGTGTGTGGGAGAGGTGTGTGTGGGAGATGTGTGTATGGGAGATGTGTGTGTGAGATGTGTGTGAGATGTGTGTGAGAGTGGTGTGGAGATGTGTGTGAGATGTGCGTGAGATGTGTGTGGGAGATATGTATGTGGGAGATATGTGTGTGGGAGATGTGTATGTGTGGGAGATGTGTGTGTGGGAGATGTGTGTGTGGGAGATGTGTATGTGTGGGAGATGTGGATGTGTGGGAGATGTGTGTGTGGGAGATGTGTGTGTGGGAGATGTGTGTGGGAGATGTGTGAGTTGGAGATATGTGTGTGGGAGATGTGTGTGGGGGATATGTGTGTGGGAGATGTGTGCAGGAAATGTGTGTTGAGATGTGAGTGTGGGAGATGTGTGTGGGAAATGTGTGTGGGAAATGTGTGTGGGAGATGTGTGTGGGAGATGTGTGTGTGGGAGATGTGTGTGGGAGATGTGTATGTGTGGGAGATGTGTGTGGGAGATGTGTGTGGGGGGATGTGTGTGTGGGAGATGGGTGTGTGGGATGTGTGTGGGCGAGATGTGTGGGGGAGATGTGTGTGAGCTGTGTGTGTGAGATGTGTGTGTGTGATGTGTGTGGGAGCTGTGTGTGGGAGATGTGTGTGTGGGATGTGTGTGTGGGGGAGATGTGTGGAGGATGTGTGTGAGATGTGTGTGAGATGTGTGTGAGAGATGTGTGTGATGTGTGTGGGGGAGATGTGTGTGTGAGATTTGTGTGTGTAGGATGTGTGGGGGGAGATGTGTGGGGGATGTGTGTGAGATGTGTGTGTGAGATGTGTGTGTGAGATGTGTGTGTGAGATGTGTGTGTGAGATGTGTGTGTGTGGGAGGTGTGTGTGTGGGAGATGTGTGTGTGTGGGAGATGTGTGTGTGTGGGTAAATGTCAAACTGCGTCGTTGTGATCCTGCACCAGGCAACACACGCCGCCCGTCTCACACGGACTGAAGCAGTGGGGTTTGACGGCCTAGCACCACCTGAGGGCATTCCAATTGTCACAGTATACACAAATGACAGCCTTATATTACTCGTGCAGTGTTGCGCCATTGGAATACAGTGTCACCAGAACTATGATGCGATATCCTTCTCAGTCAGAGCATCCTCACACCTATCCACCCAACTAGTCATTGTCTTAATCTACCAATGCCTAATGCAGGGTAGTGATGAGGACACATTGTGTAAGTCTTCGGTTTGAGTAGGTGGGGATCGAACCTGTGACCTTCCATATGAAAAGCAGGTCCTTTACTTAGCGCCGCCTTATCAAAGACCCTATAACACTAAGACGTTCACTCCCTATCTCTCTCATGGTAATGTAAATTTTGCAGTGCCATCTTGTGGTGGGTTTGATCAGCCGGGCTGCTGGCGGCATTTCACATACAAGGTGAGAGGGTGGGTTTAAAATTAAAAGAGAGAGATTGCCTGTCATTTGGATTTGGCCGATGTTGCGCCGACCGGCTGGTCCCCACCTCCCTGTGGTCCACCTCCACCGCTATCTCCCCCTCCCGTCCTCCGCTCCCTCTGACCCTCCCTCCTCCCGGCCTCACCACCCTTCCCCCTCCCTCCCCTGCCATCCCATTCCCTCACTCCCCTTCCATCCCCCTCCCCTCCGTCCCACACTCCTCTGGCCTCACTGCCCTTCCCCTCCCCTTCCCCCTCCTATCCCCACCATTCCCTATCTCCCTCCTCATCCACCTTAACCAGCGCTCTCACACCACACCTCCCTCCCCCTTCCTTCCTCCTTCCTCCCCCCCCCCCTCCCTCTCCTCACCCACCTCACTTGGCGCTCTAACACCACACCTCCCTCCCCTCCCCCTCCCCTTCCCCCTTCCTCCCCCACACTCCCTCTTCCTCCCCCGCACTCCCTCTCTCTCTCCCGCTCCTCACCCACCTCAGTCGACGCTCTCACACCACACCTCATGACCCCCTCCCAGATGTAAGCAGGGAGAGGGGGGGGGGGGCCCTCTGGTTGCGTGTTGCTACTCCTATAGAACTCCCACCACCACCGCTACCCTTACCCTGCCCCTCCACCTCTCCACCCCACCCACCCCCACCGCCATACACAAATTCCCCCAGCATCCTTCTTCCAGCGCAATAACACACACACACACACCCGCTCAAGCACATACACCATTCGCACAAGCCATTATAATAGTTAATACTATCAAAATGATCAAACCCACCACCTGTGTTCTTGATTACACAGTACAGTCTGAGTGAGCAGTCTTACTCTTAGTGTTGTAACGTATAGGGTCTTTGGCCTTATGCAACCAAATGACACTCCTTCCACAGCAATGCACTGCGCCTTCAACAACCAGCTGCGGCAGGGGGCATGAGTGGGGGCGGGGATATGGGGCGGGAGGGGCGAGGAGAGGGGGAGGTGTGAGGTTGGGGGGGAAGGGCAGAGGTAGGGGTAGGAAGATGGCAAAGGACGGGGGAACGAGGAGGGAGGGGGAGAGAGGGGGAGACAAGGGGAGACAAGGGGAGAGAGGGGAGGGGCGGGAGGGGCGAGGGAGGGGCGAGGGGAGAGGGGAGGGGCGAGGGGAGGGGCGAGGGGAGGGGAGGGGAAGGACGAGGGGAGGGACGGGAGGGGCAAGGGGAACGGGCGAGGAAGGGCCGAAGTAAGTGGGGCAGGAAGAGGGAACGGGGAGGGAGGAGGGAGAGAGGGAATGGAGAGAGGGAATGGAGAGAGGGCAGAGGGGGAATGGAGAGGGGCGACGAAGGGGGAGGGGGGACGAGAAGGGGCGGGGGTTCCTGACACAGTCCTGCGAGCAGCCAAACGTGCTGAAACCAGATGCGAAGTCCGTGTTGTTTATTGCCTCGTCACAACAGACGCATCAACGAGTCAACGCCATGTTTGCCGCCAGCGCCACACCAGGGCGAACTACTGAGGGATCTGCGCTGCACACAAACACCTCGCCCAGTGAGAAGGGTCGGCCCGGCACTGCTTGTTCCCACGTCTGACTCTTCTTGCTTGTCCACCGGTGACGATGATGACAGTAACTCATCATTTGTAGTGAACTGACCGATGACTGAGGACTGTATTGATACCCCACTCAATCACGTTATTCTGCACTTCGTGAACCAGTCACTTACTACGACACAAGGCGCAGTGGTGACAGGGACCAACCCGTTGTTAGGTATTGTATTATTATACCCCACTCAGTCACGTTATTCTGCAATTTGTGAACCAGTTACTTACTACGACACAAGGCGGAGTGGTAACAGGGACCAACCCGTTGTTAGGTATTGTATTATTATACCCCACTGAGTCACATTATTCTACACTTTGTGAACCAGTTACTTACTACGACACAAGGCGGAGTGGTAACAGGGACCAACCCGTTGTTCGGTATTGTATTATTATACCCCACTCAGTCACGTTATTCTGCAATTTGTGAACCAGTTACTTACTACGACACAAGGCGGAGTGGTAACAGGGACCAACCCGTTGTTAGGTATTGTATTATTATACCCCACTGAGTCACATTATTCTACACTTTGTGAACCAGTTACTTACTACGACACAAGGCGGAGTGGTAACAGGGACCAACCCGTTGTTCGGTATTGTATTATTATACCCCACTCAGTCACGTTATTCTGCAATTTGTGAACCAGTTACTTACTACGACACAAGGCGGAGTGGTAACAGGGACCAACCCATTGTTAGGTATTGTATTATTATACCCCACTGAGTCACGTTATTCTACACTTTGTGAACCAGTTACTTACTACGACACAAGGCGGAGTGGTAACAGGGACCAACCCATTGTTAGGTACTGTATTATTATACCCCACTGAGTCACGTTATTCTGCAATTTGTGAACCAGTTACTTTCTACGACACAAGGCGTAGTGGTGACAGGGACCAACCCATTGTTAGGTACTGTATTATTATACCCCACTCAGTCACGTCATTCTACACTTTGTGAACCAGTTACTTACTACGACACAAGGCGTGTGGTGACAGGGCCAACCCATTGTTCGGTATTGTATTATTATACCCCACTGAATCACGTTATTCTGCACTTTGTGAACCAGTTACTTACTATGACACAAGGCGCGGTAACAGGGACCAACTCCAGTGGGGGTTTGAAGCCCTAATTTGTCTGGGTGGACATGAGGCCTCATTGTACAGTGTGTACACCCTAACTAGTATAGTGAGACCCTGTTGTACAGTGTGTACACTCTAACTAGTATAGTGAGACCCTGTTGTACAGTGTGTACACTCTAACTAGTATAGTGAGGCCGCGTTGTACGGTGTGTACACACTGACTAGTGTAGTGAGACCCTGTTGTACAGTGTGTACACCCTGACTAGTATAGTGAGACCATGTTGTACAGTGTGTACACCCTAACTAGTAGAGTGAGACCCCATTGTACAGTGTGTACACCCTAACTAGTATAGTGAGACCCTGTTGTACAGTGTGTACACCCTAACTAGTATAGTGAGACCCCGTTGTATGGTGTGTACACCCTAACTAGTGTAGTGAGACCTTGTTGTACAGTGTGTACACTCTAACTAGTATAGTGAGACCCTGTTGTTCAGTGTGTACACTCTAACTAGTATAGTGAGGCCCCGTTGTATGGTGTGTACACACTGACTAGCGTAGTGATACCCCGTTGTACAGTGTGTACACCCTGACTAGTATAGTAAGACCCTGTTGTACAGTGTGTACACCCTAACTAGTGTAGTGAGACCACATTGTGCAGTGTGTACACCCTGACTAGTATAGTGAGACCCCATTGTACAGTGTTTACACCCTGACTAGTATAGTGAGACCGTGTTGTACAGTGTGTACACCATAACTAGTGTAGCGAGACCCTGTTGTACAGTGTGTACACCATAACTAGTGTAGTGAGACCCTGTTGTACAGTGTGTACACACTGACTAGTGTAGTGAGACCCCGTTGTACAGTGTTTACACCCTGACTAGTATAGTGAGACCCTGTTGTACAGTGTGTACACCCTAACTAGTATAGTGAGACCCCATTATACAGTGTGTACACCCCGTTATAAAGCCATCGATGAGGTCCATAAAATTAAAAAGTCATCATGCTAAATTGGGGTTCAGTTTACTGAATTACCTTGCATTAAAGAAAATTGGGCTTGCGACTCATACTCATAGCATTGTATCTGAATTGGGCTAAATCGGGTCGGGTTAGATCTGGGCGGTTTAAATCTGGGCAGGTTAAATCTGGGCGGGTTAAATCAGGGTGCGTTAAATCGGGGTGAGTTAAATCTGGGCGCGTTAAATCTGGGCGCGTTAAATCAGGGCACGTTAAATCGGGGCGCGTTAAATCGGGGCACGTTAAATCAGGGCACATTAAATCGGGGTGCGTTAAATCGGGGCACGTTAAATTAGGGCACATTAAATCAGGGCACGTTAAATCAGGGCGAGTTAAATCAGGGCACGCTAAATCAGGGCACGTTAAATCAGGGTGCATTAAATCAGGGTGCGTTAAATCAGGGTGCGTTGAATCGGGGCGCGTTAAATCGGGGCGCGTTGAATCGGGGCGCGTTAAATCGGGGAGGGTTACATCGGGGAGAGTTAAATCGGGGAGGGTTAAATCGGGGAGGGTTAAATCGGGGAGGGTTAAATCGGGGAGGGTTAAATCGGGGAGGGTTAAATCGGGGAGGGTTAAATCGGGGAGGGTTAAATCGGGATTCCACTGTACCTCCGCGTGAAAGGCCCAGTAATAATGAAAGCGGTTTAAAGTGAGAGAGTACATAAATCAGGAACCGTGCTTTGGTGCGGGCGGCCGACACTGCAGTAGCTCCCGGGAGCCGGACGCCCGGGTCGGCGCTGACAGGTGCTGGTTTGTGGCAACTCGAGCCGACTTGGAGGCTCGGGGGCGGGTTGGATGGAGCAGGATAACGTCAGGCCGCCTCAGATCAGCTACCTGAGCCTGTAATAGCTCAACCAGCCACTCACTCACCGCGCTGCACCGCCCATTGTGTACGCTGCTGCCATCTGCGGCTGTCACTATTGCCTAATGCTTTCTTACCCCCCGACACTTGCCGGACTACTCCCTACCCGCGGTCCGCTTCACTCCCCTCCCCTCCCTCTCCTACTGCCCTCCCTGGCCTACTGCCCTCCCTGTCCTACTGCCCTCCCTGTCCTACTGCCCCCCTGTCTTACTGCCCTCCCTGTCTTACTGCCCTCCCTGTCCTACTGCCCCCTGTCCTAATGTCTTCCCTTTCCTACTGCCCTCTGTCCTACAGCCCTCCCTGTCCTACAGCCCTCCCTGTCCTACATCCCCCCATCCTACTGCCACCCTGACTCATGCCCCTGTCCTTATGCCCCTCCTATTGCCTCTGTTCTACTGCCCTCCCTGTTCTACTGCCCTCCCTGTATACTCCCCCTCCCTCCTTCCCCACCTCCCTTCGCTCCTCTCCGCTCCTTCCCTCCCACCATCTCCTCTCCCTCATCTCCCTCCCTCATCCTCCCCCATCACCATCGTTTGCATGTACACATGTACACCTGTACACATATACACAAATACACCTGTGCACATGTACACCTGTACAGATATACACCTGTACATATATACACCTGTACACAAATACACCTGTAAACATGTACATCTATACTAATGTTCACCTGTACACATACACACCTGTACACATGTACACATGTACACATGTACAGATGTACACCTGTAGACATGCACAGCTGTACACATGTACACATGCACACCTGTACAAATATACACCTGTACACATATACACCTGTACACATATACACCTGTACACATGTAAACCTGTACACCTTACTAATATACACATGTGCACCTGTACTAATGTACACCTGTACTAATGTACACCTGTACACATTTACTAATATACACCTGTATGCTGCACGCTCCACGTGTCTTCGTCTTGTGCCTAATGCTGCATGCTTCTTTTATTAACGTGTCTTGGCTGCTGGCTGCCCACCTTGGTTATATTGCAGTTCGTTCCGCAATTTGCATATTGAAAGTTCGTTATTGGAATTCACATTTCAATTTCAATTTGAATGGATCGATTTAGTTTGTTTTTGTAATTGTCATTTCCATAATGATTCTTGTATCACTGAGAGCAAAGGGAACTAATATAAGATCTACACAGGTCTGCATGGCTGGCGTGATTGCATCAGGGAGCCTGGGTAGTGTAATGTTTATCATGCTAGCCTTGCAATTAGCCATTTACATCACCCCACCACACATAAATATGTGACTGAGTGGGATATCGGGTCATGGTGAGCGGCAACCTGGTCTTCCAGTGGGGCAGCACTGTAAAGTCGCCATGAGTGCGCACTGTCGCAAGTCGGCATCCATCCTGATATAACCTTAGATGTTGCCAGGAGGTCAAACCCAAACAAACAAACCTTCCAGTGAGACTCAATTTGTCTTCTTAGCGACCATCGACAGCAGACATTGCTATTCACACTATTCACGCGTGACCTAATTCAGCATCAGAACGAGTATGTGTGCCGATGTGTATTAACTGCTACATAAATTAAAGGAGTAAAATTTGAAGATATTAACTTTTGAAACTATCATAATCATCTGCTTACCCTTTTTCTAGATATTGGTCTATTTTCATGAAGATTGAGTGATGATCAGATGCATTTCAGTAGTCAATGTCAAAAAAGTCACTCACCTTGACTGCCAATCTTTTCTTAAATTCAAAATTACATAACTTTCTTAATATATATATATTTAAAAAATATATTTTGACCCTTTTAAAGCTTTTATTAATCTGTAATCACTAAGACTAGTTGTTTAACTGTGTTGCACAGATAACTACGCTGACAGTGCTGCATTACATGATACCACCATAACTATACAGACTTGAAGTTGACAGTCACATTGTAGTTAAAGAATGGGAAAAATCACCATGCAAGGGTCACCCAATCTTCGTGAAAATTGGCCAATAGATAGAAAACAGGTATGCAAAGATGAATATGGTAGTTTTAAAAATGAATACCCTCAAATTTGAGTGATTTCGAGAGGTTTTGGTTGACAAAAAAGTATTCACATGACTTTTCATACAGCGGCACCTCACAGACGTGTAAGTGTCCTCAGTCTGGTTTCAACATGGCCGCGGCGTGAATAGTGTGAATTCACCGATCTCACCCCGTCATTGGCGTGGTGACGTCACGATGACGCAACATTCTGCGCGCATTTCCCGAGTTGGCATTGACGGACGGGAGCTGCTGAGATGGTTCCGTCGGCCATCAGACGCAGAGAGACGACGTTTGTGTAGTTTGTGTAGACGCCGCCAGGGGGCCTGGCCTGGGTTCTGCATCATCATGGAGAGACTGGGTGGTGAGACACTCTGTTTGTTAGCTTTGGGGTTTTACCTCCTGTCAACATCTATGGTCATATTAGGATGGGAACTGACTTGTGACAGAATGCACTCATGGTGACTTTATAGTGCTGCCCCGCTGGGAGACCAGGCTGCTGGCACCATGACCCGATTACACTGAGTCGATCAGTCCATGCCTATCCTATTAATGCCAAGCGCCAGACTAGGTAGTGACAAGTATCAATTTTGTACGTCATTGGTTTGACTCAGCCGGCATTCAAACTTCCTACCTTCCGCACGGAAGCCTGAGCTCCACAGAGTTGGCCAGCGCGTCTAGTGTGATAGTTGTTTGTTTTTGGGGAGTTTTCAGTCGCATTGGTGCGTGGAGGCTGATGTCCCACACAGTCACATTATCCTGACACTGTGCGCCCAGTCCCTGTCCTGATCTCATAACGCCAGGCGCCAAGCAGCAACAGGTACCTATTTTATAAGTCATTTGTTTGACTCGACTAGGATCCAAACTTCAGTCCCTCCAGATTCACTGGCATGCACAGTAAGTCCGGCCAAGGCCAGAGGAAGAAGTGAAGTGAGGATGGGATTAGTTAGGCAGTGTGTGGGGTTACCTGTTAGTTGTTAATGAAAATTAGTGGTTAGTTGGTAGTGGTGTCAAGTCAGGTATGGGGCCGAGGTGGGGCCTGGTAGTCCTCGGTGTCATGGTCTGGGCGACCGACAGTGTTGATGATGTCTGCATTCTGGCGGTAGAAGCGAGCAAGTGCATCCCAGGATGACTTTGAAATCCTGGAGAGGATGGCCAGAGCGGCCCTATTGTCGCTGAGTTGGCGGTCAGCGTCCTCCATGAAGTCACTGATGGCAGATCTGTCAACGGGGCCACATGAGGTGAGTGTGTGAGCCACATTGAAGATCTTAGTGCCACAGGGACAGCGCTGGAGGTTGGGGACATCAATCCAATGGTGGTAGCCAGTCCTGAAGTGGTTGACCGCGACTTGGGTAGAAGCGGGGAGGCCGACTGGATGGGGGTCTGATAGTGACACACAATGTATTGGGTCCATTTGAACCGTGAGAACACCCACCCCTCCACACACCCACGCCTCCCTCCCCACTCCAACTCTCTAATCAAGGTCACGTGTGACGCTGTCTTCTTTGCACCCAATGACCTTGAGTCCTAAGTACGCCGCGGACAAACAAGCCGATTGATTTCGATGCGACGATCGGACGTGGCGATCGTGGAATGTTCTGCTTCGGTCTGACCCATAGAGAGGGCGTGCCCCTTTTTTGGTTGGCTCCATTTATTGGAGTTTTGCACCCTAGCAACATCAGCACATGCAGAGACATGTGACAGGACACACTCAATGTAAGTTAATAATTTAATAGTGCTGCCTTAATGGGACACCGCGCTGCTCGCACCATCAGTCAACATGCCACTCAGTCACATTATCCTCTCATTGAGCCCCTGCCACCATATTGTCGAGCATCAGGTGAGGTGTCGATAAGTATTTGTTTGTTTGTTGTTGTTTTACGTCATAGCAACATCCATGGTCAAACCAGGCTGGGTACCGAGGTTTTGAAAATGTGATGTTTTCATCGGACTATGCAGCTTTAAAGTGCAGACCGATGAAAGCACCGAATTGTCAAAACCACGCCACTTATCTAGGTTTGATCCTACATATCCAACTTGCCAGTGCCCTTATTAAGCGTTTGTTGAGACGATGGGACCGCCTAGTCAATTTAATATAGGACCTCTTACTGCTGAAGCCAATCATGTCAGCATTTGTATGTGCATTTCAAAATTACTTTTGCATGTTTACACTTCAAATATCTGCTTCCTTCCCCATGTCTCCTTTCGCCTTCCCCTGTCTCTCCCTGTCTCTCCCTGTCTGCTCCCCCCTGTCTCTAGCTGTCTCTTGCTGTCTCTTGTTGTCTCTTGCTGTCTCTTGCGGTCTCTTGCTGTCTTGGATGTCTCCTCTGTCTCCCTCCTCCTCCTGCCCCCCTGCACCCCCCCCCCCCCCACCACCACCACCACCAACCCGCCCCACTGCCCGCTAACACGTGACGTGTCCTGCTGCGGTCCGTGGGAGGAACTCGGGCATTTCGTGTTGCAGATCAATATCACGTCTGTCCCAAAGTGGCGCTAAAACACCGCACCCCGCCGTGCGTGTGTGTGTGTGTGGGGGGGGGGGGGTGATACGTGGGGGTGGAGGTGGGGGTGGAGCTAATGGTGTGGAGGTGGTGGAGGTGGTGTGTGGCGGTGTGTGATGGTGTGTGCTGTGGAGGTGGAGAAAAGTAGTTTGAGGTGCGACTGTAGAATCATAAGAGGCTATGACTGTAAAGTTATAAAAGGGTGCAACTGTAGAGTGATAAGAGGATACGACTGGAGAGTCATAATAGGATGTGACTGTAGAGTCATAATAGGGTGCGACTGTAGAGCTATAAGGTGGTGTGACGAGAATTATAAGAGGGTGCGGCTGTAGAACCATAACAGGGTGTGACTGTAGAGTTATAACAATCTAAGTATAAGAGGATAAGTGGTGAAGGGGAGGCCTGCTTTGGGCCCTGATGGATGCCCCCCTGTGTCCATGATAATAAGGTCGGTCCCAACACCCGACACACACTCACAGTCACACCACATTACCGGTTGTCCGGGCAGTTCAAACTAGCTTCACGGGTCATTTCCTGAATCAACTGGAGAGTTGTGTGTGTGTGGGGGGGGGGGGGAGAATTATGTTCTGTTCATAGCGTTTACGGATGGGTATATATGTTGGGATCTACTTTTGTTGTAATTGTGGAGGGGATCTGTTATGTAGGGGTAAATGATGTAAGGTATTATTGTTCGTCCCACCTTCCACACACAAACACCACCTAAGTGTACTGTACCCATGACTGCTTATTTATCAAACATTCCATCATTTAGGTGAACATTTCTAACTTTGCCTCTTGCTTTTATTTGTTAATGCATTATATAGCTGGCAATGTGTTCACTGGCTTGTCTACCGTGACAAGTCACAGCCTGGGACAACAGGTCAACCTAAGCGTATGTGTGTGTGTATATATATATGTATGTATGTATGTATGTATGTATGTATGTATGTATGTATGTATGTATGTATGTATGTATGTATGTATGTCTGTCTGTTTGTATGTATGTGTGTATGTATGTATGTATGTATGTATGTGTATGTATGTATGTATGTATGTACGTACGTACGTACGTGTGTATGCATGTACGTACGTGTGTATGCATGTACGTACATACGTACACGTACGTATGTACGTACATATGTACGTACATGTATGTACATATGTATGTACGTGTACGTACATATGTACGTACGTATACGTATGTATGTACGTGTACGTACATATGTACGTATGTATACGTACATATGTACGTACGTATACGTACGTACGTGTACGCACGTACGCACGCACGCACGTATGCATGCATGTATATGTATGCAGTGTGCAGTGATTCACACCAGGCAGTAGCCTGGTATATGTATGCATGCATGTATGTGTGTATTTGTGTGTATGCATGCATATGTATGTCTGTGTATGCATGTACATGCTTGCAGTGATTGCAGTGATCACACGTTAGTCCGTGTGTAAGGCAACCCCGGCCACCACCTTTAGTGGCTACTTGTCTGACCCTGACCCTGACCCTGACCTTAAAGTTGCATAGTCCGATGGTTTTGAATTTCTGTATTTTTTCTGAGATAAATATATTAGATCGATCACTAGTTTAACCATCGGGCTATTCCACCCGCGCTTAAGGCGAGCCTTCGTGTTAATTTATATAATTATTTCCATGTGAATTTCCTGGGCCAGCCACGGGCCGCCGCTGCCTCCCGTCCCATCTGCAGGTAGTCCATGTCCATCGGTGTCGTTCCCAGGCTAAAGGCGACCAGCCAGACTATCGTCTAAATACGGGTTTTGCCCTCCTCGCATTTATCGGCCTAAAGCATTTACTCAGTTATTTCAACTAACTGGCTGGTCTCCCCGCCTTACGGTGTATTTAATATGTTTAAATTGATCCAAAACTAAGCAGACTCGCTAGCGTCGCTGCCATGGTCACTGATAATCAGCCTAAGTTACTGTCATATTTTAGCAAAAAGAACTCTACGTTAACTCTGTTAATATGTCTGTTGTAATCTTCCCACAGATGGGTAAAGTAGCTGCATAAGGCCTATTAGGCTTAAGGCCCTTAATTATATATAAAGCAATCGAATATTTAGTTTGACCAAGCAGTTAATCTATAGAAGTCTGGAGAATAGCACAGAATGCAAGGAACGTTCCAATTTACTTTTCCAAGAACTCACGGCTTTATTCTTAACCAAACTAACAAGCAATCATAGCAACATGTCGTATATGCATTATTCAATCCCCTCCCATATTATTAAGTTAAAACAAGTTTAGAATTTCGACAATAAAAGCCTAAATCTCGGCTGAAACATCAGAGCATGCATAAACACGTCTGATGGGTCTGGGTCTGAACACCCGACCTCCTCTCGCTGCCATGAGAGTCGCAATGGACGTCTCCTAGCAATGCTTTATGGCCGGAAACCCGGGGCCTCGCAAATGTTGGCATTTGCGAGTCTGCCATGGCGAGTAGCCCACATTTCCAAATGCGGGTTAATCGGCCCAAGCTCGCAAATGTCACAAGGTGGATAGTCCCGCCCACTTCACTGCTCCCCCAGACGAACAACAAGAATTGATGTTCGTCTAAATAAGGCAAAGTGGGCATGACTACAATGGTTCGCGGTTGCAGCACAACAACAATAATTATCTCCCCTGAATTAGTCTCACACCCTACAGAATTGCAGGAGGCAAGACGCGTATATGCCTTCTCGTTGTGTTTACCATCTGAAAGAAAGAAACCAGGAACCTGGTCAAACGTTACGCCTAAACTAATGAAAAATGTGACCAATATATTTTATGTTTACAACTACTGACATAGCTAGAGGAGCCTAAAAAATCTATCAGGAAAGATAGATTTCTTTTTTTTTTTTAAGGAATAAATTCAGGGTGTATATGCGCTACGAGGGTACACTGATCATCATTAAATATTCCTCTTTTTTTAAATATTTAATCCAATTTGTATTATTTTTCTTTAATATATTTTCTTTTTTGTTGTGTTTTACAGATAGGTGTCCAATTTTTTGTTTGTATGTACACCATGTTTTTTTTGTTGTTTTTTTAGTTTTTTTAATATATGCGTGAAGCAAAAATATAAATAGGAAAGGAGCCGTGAGCTCTCATAACGGCTTAAAGTTAACAATTGCCCCTGCAACTCGGTGCAAGGGGCCGTCCACTATCTAACAGTCGGTTCCCACCGTGCCGTCTACACTATACATTAAATAGCACCTTTGGTGGCTGTAGTGCTCTACTTAGGCATGGTGCGACTACTCTAAATAAAATAGATATATATACATTATATATATAGTACCAGCATTAAACTGCCCAGTGCGGTAATGGACGAACCATACAGCAGTATTATTCAGCATTAAATTTGAATTTACTTTACGTGTTAGACATTCCCGAGATGGTCGTACCAAACGACATTCACATTCTTGTCCACAAGATGTTTAGCAGATATACCTAAAACGCGTACTCACGCAAACCATGTCAAATTCACGGGCCTACCTTGTCGGAGCCGGTCAAACTGGGTAATTTTAATTTACGGACAAAATAATTGGTTTATCATACGCCTACTAGCGACTAATGGAAAAAAATAACATGGCCATTTCCCGGGTTGAAACCAGTTATTTCTCATCTTCCCCAGGGGAAGGAAATAACAATAGCCAGTTCCCACGATGAAGCTAGATATTTCTCGGCTTCCCCCATGTAGTACCCGGACTAGTAGGTGCCGCCATGGCCCTCGAATAAACAACTATAATTTTATGTGCGTCCGCAATCGAATTTGGACTACGACCCCAGTCGACCCCTGGCCACCGACCAAGTTGAATCGCGATCGACAAGTCAATAACTGTCACCAGGTGATATGCTTTTTTTTTCCATAAAAAATTACATTATTGACCCTTTAGTACGGGAGTACCGTCCCGATAATATACCGCAGATGCGGGGCACATGACCGAAAAACCTTGCATACCTTCATCAATTACCTATTATTGTTAGAAATAACAATATTGCGGATCGTATCCGCCAATCCCTCAGTTTATAACAAATAGAATACAAGCCAAATGCTCGTTCACAGACGACTACAAGCTGGCAATAGTGGGATGTCGCACATGGAAAAGGGCAACAATGTTATGGAAATTTACGAAAAATATACTGACATGAAAGTAATGACATCCTGCAACCTTGCTATGAGCCCTGGCACTACGTCATGGTCGTTCCGTCGCTCTGTGCTCAATGTTGCAGCGAGGCTGCGGGTTGTCTTTGCTCTAACAATCCAAGAGAACTATTCAGATTACACAATAATCTGTTTGAGGGCGCAAATAATCTGTTTGAGGGCGCAAAGTTGGAAGCATCCACCCCCCACCCACACACGACCACCAAGCCCCAATGACAACCACGTGACCTTTGCCAAAGTGGACCAACATTGACCAGCGCTCAACTTGATGAACCACACAGAAACTTCACCCAACAAACATTAAAGCTGCATAGTCCGATGAAAATATCAAATTTTCAAAACCAAAATAATTACCTAGATTTGATTCTACACATCCAACTTAAATACTGGTACGTTTATTAAACATTTGTCATTACATAGAAGGGAATAATGATGCAATTTAATAGAATCTGTTACTGCAGAAGCCTATGGTGTCACAGTTTTGGCATGCTTGCCAAAATTAATTTGGCATGTTTGTACTTCAAATATCTCAAAAGTTAGCCATTTAAAATAAAAGTTACTTCAAACGAAAGTAAGGTACATTATAATGACCAACCTAATATATCTAGCTCAGAAAATGATAGAAATTCAAAACCATCGGACTATGCAACTTTAAGCAACGCGCCGGAGGGCGGTAGGCGGAGGCGGGGGCGGACCAGGCGAGGGAGGCGGGAGGCGGGAGGCGCGAGGTGGGTGCGGGAGGCGGGGAGGCGGGAGCGGGGAGCCGGAGGCGGGAGGCGTGAGCCGGCAGGGGGGGGGGGAGGCGGGGAGGCGGTGAAGCCGGGAGGCGGGGAGGCCAAGAGGCGGGATGCGGGGAGGTGGGAGGCAGGGAAGCCGGGAGGCGGGAGGCGGGGATGCGGGGATGCGGGAGGCGGGCAGGCGGGAGGCGGGGGGCGGGGAGGCCGGCGGGCCGGTAGGGGGGCGGGGAGGCGGGCAGGACACTTTCGCCCGGCAGCTCTCGGGGGACGGGGCCTGCCCTGGGCCGCCGCCCGGCCAGTGCCACGCCACCCACCGGGGGGGCGGCGCCGGCACCGCCCCGTGTTGGTCCCCGGCAAACAGCGGGCACGGCGCCGTGTCATCAGGCCCGGGGTGGGACACGCGCCAGGGCCCGGCCACCCTCCGCCCGGATACCGGCCGGTGACGGCGAGCGCCGGGGCCCGGGGCGAGCTGACGGCTGCAAATTGCCACCATTAGCGCATGCAAAGTGTAAACACGCATGCAAAGCGACGCACGCAGCCGCCGGGTGTGTATGTAGGGGGAGGGGGGGTACAAGGGGGGGGGGGGGGTACCAGCGGAATGTGGCCGCCTGCAGCCAAATGCAACACACGGGGATGACTCTCCGGTCTCCCGTGTTGATAACAGCCGCCGGGAAGCAGGTGGGAGCGGGGAGGGGGGAGGGTGGGGGGGGGGGGAGATGGACGAGATGTGGAGAGGAGGTGGGTGTGGGGGGACACCATACTTGGGGTGGAGGTGTGGAGGTGTGGAGGTGTGGAGGTGTGAAGGCACACCCACACATAGACAAACGCCTACACCCACACCTACACCTAGAACAATGCCTACACCCACACATACACCCAGACGAATGCCTACACCCACACATATACCTAGACCAATGTCTACACCTACACACACACCTAGACCAACGCCCACACCCACACATATACCTAGATCAACGCCTACACCCACACACACCTAGACCAATATCTACACCCACACATACACCTAGACGAAATCCTACACCCACACATACACCTAGACCAACACCCACACCCACACATATACCTAGACCAATGTCTACACCTACACATACACCTAGACCAACGCCTACACCCACACACACCTAGACCAATGCCTACACCCACACATACACCTAGACCAATGCCTACACCCACACATATACCTAGACCAACGCCCACACCCACATATACCTAGACCAATATCTACACCCACACATACACCTAGACCAATATCTACACCCACACATACACCTAGACCAATGCATACACCCAACAACACCAACACCACACCACAACCACCAAACACCCACACAAGACCAACGCCACACCCACACCACCAACCAACACACCCACAAACCACTACACCCACACATACACCTAGACCAATGCATACACCCATACATACACCTAGACCAACGCCCACACCCACACATATACCTAGACCAATGCCTACCCCCACACATACACCTAGACCAATATCTACACCCACACATACACCTAGACCAATGCCTACCCCCACACATACACCTAGACCAATGCCTACCCCAACACATACACCTAGACCAATATCTACACCCACACATACACCTAGACCAATGTCTACACCTACACATACACCTAGACCAACGCCCACACCCACACATATACCTAGACCAATGCCTACCCCCACACATACACCTAGACCAATATCTACACCCACACATACACCTAGACCAATGCCTACACCCACACACACACCTAGACCAACACCTACACCCACACCTATACCAATGCCTACACCCACACACACACCTAGACCAATGCCTACACCCACACATACACCTAGACCAACGCCTACACCCACACATACACCTAGACCAATGCCTACACCCACACACACACCTAGACCAATGCCTACACCCACACACACACCTAGACCAATGCCTACACCCACACACACGCCTAGACCAAAGCCTTCACTCACACATACACCTAGACCAACGTCTACACCCACACACAAACCTAGACCAACGTCTACGCATACACCAGCACTAACACCTATCTCGTCAAAGTATAATATTTTCTAAACCAAAGCGCTTATCTAAATTAGATCCTCCTAAGACACTGCTGCACTTATGAAATACTGCTTGCTGTATAGAACATGTTACCGCTATGGGGTCATAATTTTTAAATGTAACCCAAAGTCAACTTTGCATGTTTAGAATTCAATTTGTACTTCAATGTAAAGTAAGGTAGATTATAACAATCAACCTAATATTTATCTTTGAAAAATTAGAGAAACTCAAACCTGTGGGACTGCACAGTGCAAGTTAAAGTAGTTCCACACACACCACAAGTATGGCCAGCAGGGCGGGTTCCCTGCCCATGCCAGGAGTGAGGGGAGGGAACCCGGGAGGGGTGCAGGTACCCGCGGACGGGTGGCGGGCGGCCGAGGACGAGTGCGGGGCGGCCAGGCGCCGCGGTTGCCGAGTGGGCCGTGCCAGGAGCGCGACGCCCCGGGACCAGGCGGGGGTCCTCCCACGACGCCCGGGCACGTGAAGACTGCCTGCCCCGCCTGCACACCGTTACTACTGGTGACTGCCCACACAGGCTGCCTACACGCCCCACCCCCCAAATGCCCGTCACACTTCACTGCGCGGTGTCGGGTGTGCTTTGTGGGAGCAGCTCGCGCTGGTACGCGCCTGTTACTAGACCAATGCCTACACCCACACATACACCTATACCAACGCCTACACCCACACACATACACCTAGACCAATGCCTACACATACACCTACACCTAGACCAATGCCTACACCCACACACACACCTAGACCAATGCCTACACCTACACATACACACCTAGACCAATGTCTACACCTACACATACACCTAGACCAACACCTACACCCACACATACACCTAGACCAATGCCTACACCTATACATACACCTAGACCAACACCTACACCCACACACACACCTAGACCAATGCCTACACCCACACACACACCTAGACCAATGCCTACACCTATACATACACACCTAGACCAATGTTTACACCTATACATACACACCTAGACCAATGCCTACACCCACACACACACCTAGACCAATGCCTACACCTATACATACACACCTAGACCAATGCTTACACCTATACATACACACCTATACCAATGCCTACACCCACACACATACACCTAGACCAATGTCTACACCTACACATACACCTAGACCAACACCTACACCCACACATACACCTAGACCAATGCCTACACCCATACACATACACCTAGACCAATGCCTACACCTATACATACACACCTAGACCAATGTTTACACCTATACATACACACCTAGACCAATGCCTACACCCACACACACACCTAGACCAATGCCTACACCTATACATACACACCTATACCAATGCCTACACCTATACATACACACCTAGGCCAATGCCTACACCTACACATACACCTAGACCAATGCCTACACCCACACATACACCTAGACCAACACCTACACCCACACACCCACCTAGACCAACGCCTACACCCACACACACACCTAGATCAACGCCTACAGCCACACACACACCTAGACCAATGCCTACACCTACACATACACACCTAGACCAATGCCTACACCCACACATACACCTATACCAACGCCTACACCCACACACATACACCTAGACCAATGCCTACACCCACACACACATCTAGACCAATGCCTACACCCACACACACACCTAGACCAATGCCTACACCTACACATACACACCTAGACCAATGCCAACACCCACACGTACACCTATACCAACGCCTACACCCACACACATACACCTAGACCAATGCCTACACCCACACACACACCTAGACCAATGCCTACACCCACACACACACACCTAGACCAACGCATACACCCACACATACACCTATACCAACGCCTACACCCACACACACACCTAGACCAATGCCTACACCTACACCTACACCTAGACCAATGCCTACACCTATACATACACACCTAAACCAATGCCTACACCTACACATACACCTAGACCAATGCCTACACCCACACACACACCTAGACCAATGCCTACACCCACACATACACACCTAGACCAATGCCTACACCCACACATACACACCTAGACCAATGCCAACACCCACACACACACCTAGACCAAAGCCCACACCCACACATACACACCTAGACCAACGCCCACACCCACACATACACCTAGACCAATGCCTACACCCACACACACACCTATGTCGGGTAATTTCAACTACAGTAAAACCTCTAAATCGACAGGCCAAGGGACCGACTTTAAATGGTCCATTTAGGGACATGGTCGGTTTAGGGAGTATTTTTTATATCGTTACAATGGCCGATCGTTTGGGACCTAAATAAAGCAATCGATATAGGGGAGTGGTCGATCTGCTGAGGTGGTCGGTTAGAGAGGTTTGTTGTATCAACTATCATGGTAACACACATGGTAGTATATTTCCATCAGGTAACAGACAGTAACACATGACTATCAGGTATCACGTGGTATCAGCGTTCTCCGTGCGCGGTAGAGCTTCTGCAGCTTGTTTCACACCTGACTCGCACCTGATGCACACCTGACTCACACCTGGCAGGTAATAGAACTATCACACTCAGGTGTGCCGGCCAGACAGGTGTGACAGGTGTGCAGTGAGTGGCGCCCTCTGGAGGCTGTTGCCGGCGGTTAAGCCTGACACAGGAGGCAAGTCGCAGGGGAAGTACTTACAACCACGCCTAGAGCTGGCTGTCCGCAGTCATATTGCCACCTCGCCCTTCCCGTCCTGATATGACCTTAGATGTTGCCAGGACGTAAAACTCAAACAAACAACCGACCTCGCCCTTGTGAACCAATCTCACAACATAGTTTATTATATTTGTTGGGGTTTTAGGTACTGGTAACATGTAAGGTCATATCAAGATGGGTACCGACTTGTGACAGTGTGCACTCATGACGACTTTATAGTGCTTCCCCACTGAAACCAGGCCGCCGGCACCATGACCCAATGTCGCACTGCGTGGAATTCGCTATTATGGATTCGACAACTGTGTGCGGCACCACGATGCAGTACAACTAAAAGTAGAAATCAGCACCAGAAACCTGTCATTTCTTTTCTTGAAGATGTATACTGCCTAGTATCATGGATAAGTCAGAATAGACTTGTTTTCACCATTAGCCAGTTGGCCGATAGAAAGCCCGAGCCTTTTACCAACCCAAGGTGTTCTTACCCTCCCACACCACATAGACACGGAATGAGAGTAACTGGCCTTTGGTGATGCTGTATGTTATACACAGCGGTGGAAATCCAAATTGCCAGAGACAATGGCATGGGAACTCGAACCACCTACCTTCAGATTTGGAGTCAGACTTAGAAAAATGTCTAAGCACTCCGCCACAGAGGACACCGTTTAACAGGAAATGCCACTGACAGGTGAGCGGTCCGCCCGGAACTGATCGCCTCAGTGTGCTGAGTACTTAGCAGGTCGGCAGGCTACTTCCGGTCACCTGCACCAGGTGAACATGTATCCCATAATGCCCGCCTCACGTACCACGTGACTGTCAGCCGGGGCAGGCTGTCAGAGGCTGCATGTGTGTGACCCGGGGACGGCCCCGTGTCGGGGTGTGTGGCTGTGTGTGGGTGTGGAGGTGTGTGTGCGTGTGGAGGTGTGTGTGGAGGGGTTTGTGGCGGGATGTGGAGGTGTGTGGAGGTGGGCTGAAGGTGTGTGTAAAGGTGTGTGTGGAGGTGTGGGTGGGTGTGTGTATGTGGGTGTGGGTGGGTGGGTGTGGAGGTGTGTGTGTGTGGAGGTGTGTGTGGAAGTGTGTGCGGCTGTGTGTGCGCGTGGAGGTGTGTGTGGAGGGGTGTCTGTGTGGAGGGGTGTCTGTGGGGGGATGTGGAGGTGTGTGGAGGTATGTAGAGGTGTGTTGAAGGTGTGTGAAGGTGTGTGAAGGTGTGTGTGGAGGTGTGTGTGTGGCTGTGTGTCATATTTACAACATTAACACTCGCTGTTAAAGTGCAACACCAGGTCACATTTACAACATGAACACTTGCTGTTAATGTGCAACACCAGGTCATATTTACAACATTAACACTTGCTGTTAACGTGCATCACCAGGTCATATTTACAACATTAACACTTGCTGTTAATGTGCATCACCAGGTCATATTTACAACATTAACACTCGCTGTTAACGTGCAACACCAAGTCACATTTACAACATTAACACTTGGTGTTAATGTGCACCACCACATCATATTTACAACATTAACACTTGCTGTTAACGTGCAACACCAAGTCACATCTACAACATTAACACTTGCTGTTAATGTGCAACATCAGGTCATATTTACAACATTAACACTTGCTGTTAACGTGCATCACCAGGTCATATTTACAACATTAACACTTGCTGTTAATGTGCATCACCAGGTCATATTTACAACATTAACACTTGCTGTTAATGTGCAACACCAAGTCACATTTACAACATTAACACTTGCTGTTAATGTGCAACATCAGGTCATATTTACAACATTAACACTTGCTGTTAACGTGCATCACCAGGTCATATTTACAACATTAACACTTGCTTTTAACGTGCAACACCAGGTCATATTTACAACATTAACACTTGCTGTTAATGTGCAACATCAGGTCATATTTACAACATTAACACTTGCTGTTAACATGCAACACCAAGTCATATTTACAACATTAACACTCGCTGTTAATGCGCAACACCAGGTCATATTTACAACATTAACACTTGCTGTTAACGTGCATCACCAGGTCATATTTACAACATTAACACTCGCTGTTAAAGTGCAACACCAGGTCATATTTACAACATTAACAGTTGCTGTTAATGTGCAACACCAGGTCATATTTACAACATTAACACTTGCTGTTAACGTGCAACACCGGGTCATATTTACAACATTAACACTCGCTGTTAATGTGCAACATCAGATCATATTTACAACATTAACACTTGCTGTTAACGTGCATCACCATGTCATATTTACAACATTAACACTCGCAGTTAATGTGCAACACCAGGTCATATTTACAACATTAACACTCGCTGTTAATGCGCAACACCAGGTCATATTTACAACATTAATACTTGCTGTTAATGTGCATCACCAGGTCATATTTACAGCATTAACACTTGCTGTTAATGTGCATCACCAGGTCATATTTACAACATTAACACTTGCTGTTAACATGCATCACCGGGTCATATTTACAACATTAACACTTGCCGTTAATGTGCAACACCAGTTCACATTTACAACATTAACACTTGCTGTTAATGTGCATCACCAGGTCATATTTACAACATTAACAATTTCTGTTAATGTGCAACACCAGGTCATATTTACAACATTAACACTTGCTGTTAACATGCAAGACCAGGTTGGCTCATAAATACATAGTCAGCTTCCAGTGCGGAGTACATGCGCTCAATTTGCACTCACAGCTGGCGCCACCCTTGCAGCAGAGAGAAGAGCTGCAGGGTGTAACGTACGGGTTTATACTCCCATAACTTATGGAGTACATATATAGCCCGTGAAGGCAGCTTGAATTCACCAGTGAAGTCTTCCGAGTCCCTGCCAACTCATCACTTGTTAACCCGCAAACAACCACTTGCAGCAGATAGTGCCTTCCTACACGCAAACAACCACTTGCCACAGGTAGTGCCTTCCTACACGCAAACAACCATTTGCTGCACTATAGACTTCTGCAGTAACAGGTTATGTTAAATTGACTCAGTATTGCCTTCTACGCAGAAACAAATGCTTAATAAGTGCACCAGTATCTAAGATAGATATGTAAAATCAAATCTAGATAATTGGTTTGGTTTTGAACTTTTTATATTTCATCGGACTATGCAGCTTTAAGTACACGCAGACTGCTGATTGAATGTGTAGGGGCACACTTGAAACCGTCCAGCCTGAGCATCAGCTTTAAGTACACGCAGACTGCTGATTGAATGTGTAGGGGTACACTTGAAACCATCCAGCCTGAGCATCAGCTTTAAGTACACGCAGACTGCTGATTGAATGTGTAGGGGTACACTTGAAACCGTCCAGCCTGAGCATCAGCTTTAAGTACACGCAGACTGCTGATTGAAGTGTAGGCACACTTGAAACCGTCCAGCCTGAGCATCAGCTTAAGTACACCAGACTGCTGATTGAATGTGTAGGGGTACACTTGAAACCATCCAGCCTGAGCATCAGCTTTAAGTACACGCAGACTGCTGATTGAATGTGTAGGGGTACACTTGAAACCGTCCAGCCTGAGCATCAGCTTTAAGTACACGCAGACTGCTGATTGAATGTGTAGGGGCACACTTGAAACCGTCCAGCCTGAGCATCAGCTTTAAGTACACGCAGTCTGCTCATTGAATGTGTAAGGGTACACTTGAAACCGTCCGGCCACCTGCCATCTGGAAGCGGGGCAGACCTGGCAATAGGTCACTGCCGAAATACCGCGAGTAGGAGTCTACAGCCACTGCTACATGCATACATATGTACATACATACATACATACATACATGTCTACATACTTACGTATGTACATACATGCAGATGTACATACATATATACGTATATCAATATGTATATACATAACCTGAAAGAGATGTACAGGTTGGTTGGCTGGCAACATCTAAGGTCATATCAGTACGGGTACCGACTTGTGGCAGTGCACACTCATTAGGAAATCAGGCCACCAGCACCATGATCCAATATTCCACTCAGTCACAGTATCCTGACACTGAGGTAACCAGTCCTTGCCCTATCCTATTAATGCCGCATTGTGAGTATCAGACAAGAAGCAGACAGGGCGGCAAAATAACCCCGACTTGTGGCCATGACTGTAGTTAGTGGACGCAGAGTGGTGAGGAGAACAGGGTGATGTGGAGAGAGCGGCTTAAAAAGCCACCAATGGCGTCCCAATGACATTATGATATTGTGTTGTAGTGTGTGGTATTGTGTCTGGCCGCAACTTCTGCAAATGTCTACGACAGGAAGGACAGGCGATGCTTTCAGCTTCTCACGTTTATTCTTTCCTCCACTTCTTGCATGGGGGTCAAACATTAAAGGGACTATCTATTTGTCGCCGGGAAAACAAACGAACTCAGAATAGTTCAGATGTGTGCCACAGGGGTGGTGCATGCTTAGTACTGAACTTTTCCACTTGGTGGTGCACAGGAGAGTGACCTAGATTGTTGTGCTGGGTGAGTGGAGAGAAGGGAGGGTAATACTGAGGTATTTTCAATCTTCTTTAGAGTAGTGCAATGAGGAAATATATTTGCCTAATGTAAAATATATGTTAGTATAATTACATTGCATAATTCAATGAGAAACAGATATAGATGAAAAACCTTTTGTTGTTGTTGAATGTAAAAAATGTTCTGGAGTGGGTGGGGCTTGAACCCACACCACCAAACAACTTCAGGTTACAAGTCCAACACTCTAACCACTAGGCCACAGAAGGTCACATATAAAATGTGTGTGTGTGTGTTTGTTTGTTTTGTTTGTTTCTAGTTGTTTTACGTGCTAGCAACATCTAAGGTCATATCAGGACGGGTACCGACTTGTGACAGTGCGCATTCATGGCAACTATATTGTGTTGCCCCACTGGAATACCAGGCCACCAGGCCACCAGCACCATGACCTGATATCCCACTCAGTCACATTATCCTGACACTGAGCCAACCAGTCCTTGTCCTATCCTAATAATGCCAAGCGCCAGACTAGGAAGCAACAAGTATCCATTTTAAAGTCATTGGTTTGACTCGACCAGGATTCAAACTCACAACCCCACGATCTACCAACACGGGAGACGGACGCAAACCAATATTGATAAGGACGCGTTCTTGACATGCTCATGTAGGACCTACTACAATATTGATAAGGACGCGTTCTTGACAATGGAAGTGAAGTTAACTGACAACAAAGAGGGCTTTACATATTGCAGCACCCTTTGCAAACCAGCCAGGTGTATGGCTGGCACACTCGTCCCTCGATAGGTGTCTGGCAGGCATTGATTGAGCAGCACAGTCAATGTGAAGCATCCATGTCTAGTTACATGGGAGCAATACCTGGCACGTTGGGTGATGTGCCGCATGTGTCTACCAGGAACCAGACAGGCTGGCACGGCCACCGTGTGTGGGTGGGGGGGGAGGGGTGAATGTGCGTGAGTGTGTGTCTGTGAGTGTGTGTGTCTGTGGGGGGGTGAGTGTGTGGGTGTGAGTGAGTATGTGTGGGTGTGAGTATGTGTGGGTGTGAGTATGTGTGGGTGTGAGTGTGTGGGTGTGAGTATGTGGGTGTGTGTGTGTGAGTGGGTGTGAGTGTGTGGGAGTTTGTGGATGTGAGTGTGTGAGTGTGTGAGAGTTGGTGTTCGAATGAGTGTGTGGGTGTGAATGTGTCAGTGTGTGTGGGTGTGAGTGTGTGTGTGAGTGGGGGGATGTGGATGTGAGTGTGTGTGTGAGAGTGTGTGTGTGAGTTGGTGTGTGAGTGTGTGGGTGTGAGTGAGTGTGTGGTGTGTGGGTGTGAGTGTGCGGGTGTGAGTGTGTTAGTCTGTAAGTGTGTGCGGGTGTGAGTGTGTGTGGGTTTGAGGGGGTGTGAGTGTGTGGGTGTGAGTGTGTGAATGTGAGTGTGTGGGTGAGTGTTTGAGAGTTGGTGTGTGAGTTAGTGTGTAGGTGTGAGTGTGGTTGTGAGTGTGTGGGTGTGAGTGTGTGTGAGTGTGAGTGAGTGTGTGTGTGGGTGTCAGTGTGTGGTTGTGAGCGTGTGCGTGTGAGTGTGTGTGTGAGTGTGTGAGAGTTGGTGCATGAGTGAGTGTGTGGGTGTGAGTGTATGTGTGAGTGTGAGGTGTGTGTGTGAGTGAGTGTGTGTGGGTGTCAGTGGGTGTGAGTGTGTGGGTGTGAGTGTGTGGGTGTGAGTGAGTGTGAGGTGTGTGGGTGTGAGTGAGTGTGAGGTGTGTGGGTGTGAGTTTGTGTGTGAGTATGTGGGTGTGAGTGAGTGTGTGGTGTGTGGGTGTGAGCGTGTGTGTGAGTGTGTGTGAGTGTGAGGTGTGTGTGAGTGAGTGTGTGTGGGTGTCAGTGTGTGGGTTGATTGATTGATTGATTTACGGTTGCTTTATGCCATGTCGGCAGCATAGGCCATATTCACGGTGAGAAATGTTTGTTTTTTTGTTCAAACCATCGCTTTTACATGTAAAAGCAGACAATCAATTATGTGCCAATAGACACTCATTAAATTAGAAAGCTCACAATCATATATTTGTGGTCAAGGGAAACAAATTCCCATAGAAAAAGAAAAGGTTTACTAATAATTGATAGAATCTATTTAGTAAACTATATGAGGTGGTACAGTCCAGCTGACCTCAAAAAGGCTAAAATGTTTTCCTGTTTTGTGGTGTGTAAGCCTCTTTCAGTTATTTTGTTTTTTTTTACCTGTTTTTCTTTTACATTTGTTGATTAAGCAGAGGAAATTTAAAATGCAGCCAATAGAGTCTTCCTCATTACACAGCTTCTTGTAAACAAAACATTTAGTGACACAGTACTGTGTCATTAGACACACAAAGCATTTAGTGACGCAGTTCTGTGTCAGTAGAGAAAAAGCATTTAATGACACAGTTTTGTGGACAGACAATGCATATAGTGACACAGTACTATGTCATTAGACCGACAGCTTATAGTGACACAGTAATGTGTCATTAGACAGACAAAAGATTTAATGACACAATACTGTGGACAGACAATGCATTTAATGCCAGTATTGTGTGAGTAGATGGACAAAGCATTTAGCGACAGTACTGTGGACAGACAATGCATTTAGTGACATGGTACTGTGTCATTAGACAGACAAAGCATTTTGTGACACAGTACTGTGGACAGACAATGCATTTAGTGACACGGTACTGTGTCAGTAGACAGACAAAGCATTTAGCAACACAGTACTGTGGACAGATGATATGCAGTATGCAGGTATAGCAATTCCTCAGGGTGTTTGATGCCCCTGCCCTTCAGAGTTGTAAACCACTGCCTTGTGGTACATGTTCTTGACAAAACCGAAGGCTAAGGGAGCAAACCCTAAACAGAAAACCATGTCACTGTGGCAGCATTAAGGGCGGTTGATGTATGGAACTCCCAACATCTCCCGACCAGCCACTGCAGGGACAAATAGTTTTGCGCCTGTCTTGACATGTTCTTGCCGGTGTGAAACCTCTATTTGCTCCCCGAGAGAGTGCCGCTGGTAACTTGCAAAAGCCAGCAGCACTTCAACACTTTTGCAGGCAGCTTTCATGAGGAGAGCGGCAGTCAAGTAATGAAAGCAGTCTTTGTCGCATCGCGACCGACAGCATGATGATGATGATGATGAACTAGTTACGCAAATATTATTCGAGCAGAGTGTAGGTTAGTCTTTGGTCAAACGGTCCGGTGGGACAGTGCAGCTCACATGTTTAGGCAGCACTGTGCTGCTTTGAAGTCGGGCTGCTAGTGGGCAGCCCCCATCCGGTTACTGCAGCGTGCCGGTTGGCCGAGTGCATCTGCTATATACTGTATCTGCCTCCACTCGGCAGGAAAATTTGCTTCGATCGGACGTGTCAGCATTTTCGTGCTGCCGCTTGCTGCCGAGTCCGAGTACGGACAACGGTAATGTTGTCGGGCATAGGGTGGTAGATCAAGGCGGCTTGACCATATAGCCGGCTATTGGTCACCACTGTTACTATCGGTACTGAAATGGGGATCGATGTCTGCCAAGGTTGTGGCGATGAACATGAGGCGCCCCGCAGAGCCAAATGCAAGGTTATAAAGGCAAAGTTGTCGAGGCGACCGGTTAAAGTAGAGGCAATGGAGGACACGCACAGGCCGCTGGACAAGATGAGACGACACACCAAATGTTGGCAATGTCCCTAGGCGAAGTGAATGAAGTGAAAGCTCAAGGAAAAACGTGCTGAGTGTGGTGGAAGTGGAAGCAGATGGGGAGGAGCTGGAGTTAAGGCGTAGGCTATCGCAGAGGGTGTTGGAGAGGCGCAAAGCAAAGCTACGGGCTGAGTTGGAGAGGGCGCTAAGTACGGATGAGGAAGACAGCGAGCACGAAATGTGTCACGATCACGGAAGAAGAAGAAGGAGAAGAGGAAAAAGAAGAAGAGCAGCAACAAGAAATATGGCAAGGATGAGGATGCAGGGATGGACCCAGACAGAAGCCCAAGCAGTGACTCTTCGTCGAGTTCATCTTCGGAATCGTCAGACACAGAGAGTAGCAGGGAAAGGAGTCGGGAAAGGAGGAGGCGTCGCCACAAAAAACGCAGTAAGTTTGCCCTGGATAAATACGCCAAGGGGAGAAAAAATGTGAACAAATTGAACTTTCATGAACTAATGTATGCGGCATGTCTCTGGGGCTCTAAGAGAGCTAAGAAGGCTGATAGGGATGTGGAGGCAGTGATGGGATATATGGGACATCTGGCTTATATGTCCATGCACGCCATAACTAACAATTACTCGGATGAAGCTTCCAGGGGTTATGACAGAGCTATTCGGGATAATGCAAAAGAGAAGGGTTTGAGAGCGTTCAAGATGGGAGACAAAGGTCTATCATTGCTCCACTTCAATGTGGACAACTCACGATCCTACAAGGAAATAAAAAAGCCAAGGGCGACATACAGTAAGGGCGATAGTGAGGGCAGAGCGAGTGTGTCGCAGAAGGTGAAAGGGTCATGTTTCGCGCATAACTACAACAAAGAAGGTTATACATGGGAAAAGTGCTCATGGGATCATCATTGCCTCACTTGTCGCAGTAAAAGCCATGTGGCGGTGGCATGTCCGCAAAAAAAATACTGACTTTCAAAACATTGTTGCGTGGGTGGCTGCGGGTGTGAGGGACGCGGAGGGGGTAACCGTTGCAGTGAGTCGCCGCCGGCCGAGGGGGATTACGTCGGTAATCCCCTTGAAGCAACTGCCATCAGGCGAGCTAATCACTGCCCACACACAGAGGAAGGGGCCGACGGGCAGCCAAGCCCAACAAGGGGATTAGCGCAACACTGGACAGCCGCGATCAAGGGGAGCGGTGCGGGGCCGGTAAAACTTTGTCGGATGGGGGTGTTGTTATGCAAACACTACCAGGCGGGGATCTCGTGTCTGAGACCGCTGGTGGCTGTATACACAACCAAGATGCAGGCATCAACAAAAGGGAAGGTAGGGGTGGTCGCACCTCAGGGGACTTTGGCGTTTCGCACAAAGAACTGACCAATCGCAATGAGGACTGGTTTCGGCTGATCGGTCCTGAGGCAGTCCGTAGCAAGGGGGGGGGGGGAGGGGAGAGCTGGTTTGTACGTTGTGGGTTGTCGACAGGGATAGCCGCTACAGCTGTACCCATTACCTCAAAATGAGATGTGAGGTAGTGCATTACCTCACATCTCAGTTTGAGGTAATGCACTACATCACATCTCAGTTTGAGGTAATGCACTACCTCACAACTCAGGTTGAGGTAAATGCACTACATCACATCTCAGTTTGAGGTAATGCACTACCTCACCTTTCAGTTTGAGGTAAATGCACTACCTCACATCTCAGTTTGAGGTAAATGCACTACATCACATCTCAGTTTGAGGTAAATGCACTACATCACATCTCAGTTTGAGGTAAATGCACGACATCACATCTCAGTTTGAGGTAATGCACTACCTCATATCTCAGTTTGAGGTAATGCACTACCTCACCTCTCAGTTTGAGGTACTGCACTACATCACATCGCAGTTTGAGGTAATGCACTACCTCACCTTTCAGTTTGAGGTAAATGCACTACCTCACATCTCAGTTTGAGGTAAATGAACTACCTCACATCTCAGTTTGAGGTAATGCACGCCATCACCTCTCAATTTGAGGTAATGCACTACCTCGCATCTCAGTTTAAGGTAATGCACTACCTCACAACTCAGGTTGCGGTAAATGCACTACATCACATCTCAGTTTGAGGTAATGCACTACCTCACATCTCGGTTTGAGGTAATGCACTACATCACATCTCAGTTTGAGGTAATGCACTACCTCACATCTCAGTTTGAGGTAATGCACTACATCACATCTCAGTTTGAGGTAATGCACTACCTCACATCTCAGTTTGAGGTAAATGCACTACATCACATCTCAGTTTGAGGTAATGCACTACCTCACATCTCAGTTTGAGGTAATGCACTACATCACATCTCAGTTTGAGGTAATGCACTACCTCACATCTCAGTTTGATGTGAGGTAGTTCATTACCTCAAACTGA